>JALPQI010007166.1:0-49903 GCA_025490895.1 Thaumatotibia leucotreta | reverse complement strand
GAATCAGGTTAGCGATGTAACGAATATCGATTTAGGAATATATCTGCGAACCTGTTTCACAATAATAATGTGTCATAGACGTCAAAGGTACCTACCTATGGAAAAACAACCATTTTTGTTTTAAATTTTTTTGTCTTCTGATGAACGACTTTTCCCGGTATCGTCCGAATTCATATTTCTGTGAAAACAAGGTCTGGTCTAGGTACTTTCATTCGTGTCGTGCGGTGTTCCTATAGATATTTATTTTATTCAATCTTACCGCCATCTTAGGAAAATCCACGACCATTGAGGAAAACCGTTGCACGCGAATCCTCGATGTTATTTTCAAGGTCATGTTTGCATTTCTTACCTAATCACCACAGATGTCATATACACCGTGATTTCTA
Organism: Thaumatotibia leucotreta; assembly: GCA_025490895.1. Classification (NCBI taxonomy): domain Eukaryota; kingdom Metazoa; phylum Arthropoda; class Insecta; order Lepidoptera; family Tortricidae; genus Thaumatotibia; species Thaumatotibia leucotreta. The sequence goes on along the minus strand of JALPQI010007166.1, from coordinate 49,517 downwards.
ACAACCCGAAAGATTTTAACAGTGTGTTCCTACCACATTTAGAAACTATAATGTCGTATAAACTTTTCTGGATATCGCCTAGTTTCAGAGTTATTACCAATTAAAAAAAACATATTTTCTAATTGTAACTCGGTACAAAAGGTCTTTTTAACGGCGTTGGTGCCATTATGGAGAATAGTCTCACTAACCCCATTAATAGATGTCGAAAAGTGAGAAATAAAACCTTTTAAAAATGAGGTTTTTGTAAAAAAAAACCTTAACACTCATTGTAAGTGCTAGTTTCATGAATAACTTTTACTTTTTATGTTAAAATACATTAAAAAATTAAATAACAATTGAAAAAGAAATTAAAAAAAAAATTTTTTTTTTCGCCAAAAATTACAAAAGTCAAATAATATTTTTTGTTTGTTTTTACATCAAAAATGCGTGGTTAAAATCTTTCGGGTTATTAGAGATCACGGTGTATACCATAGATCAAGCAAATGTATCTATTTAGCGTGTCAAATGAACTCAGTAAAATCTACTGAGTTGTCCGTCTTTAATCGCAGCTTGCAGCTTTCGGGCGTCAAATTTTGTAAGTTGAAGTGAACAAAAACATTAATAATGCCTCCTTAAGTAATATTAATTGCAACAACACAAAAAAATATTAATACTCAAGGGCCTGAGACATATTTAAAATCATAGGCAAGTAACAACTTCAGTACAAAATCTGACACGCTCGGCCGCCATACAAATGAATGAACTTGTTTCTTCTATCCAAATCTAATTCTGTGCTAATCACCAATCGCGTTACGAGCACAGTTTTTTCATGTGGTCCATGGACCCTTAAGGGCCCTAAGGATCTACAGCAGGAGTCATGTGTCACAGACTACAAATTCTATTGAAAGTCGGCCATATTTGTGACGTTATCTGGGTAAAGGGACCTAAGGCACTGGTCTCACCGCGAGCTACTAAGCTATGAACTATCGGCTATAAACACGAACAACAACAGCTATCAGCTATCACCGCCGGGCGAGTATCGCCGTGTCTCTTTTTTAACATGGGAGTGCGTATCTTTTGTCCGTGTTTATAGGCGATAGTTCATAGCTTAGTAGCTCGCGGTGAGACCAGTGCCTTAGTGTCGATGGCGCTTACGTTGTATTTGTATACGATCTTACGAACTTAACGCTCTACTAACGCAGAGCGGAGCGGAGCTGTGATAGCTCGGCCAATCAGACGGCAGCACAGTGTTTCGAATTCGAATTTGAAGAATGTAATTGGTCAATTTTGAATAGCACCGCTCCGCGTCAGTCGAGCCGCACCCTAAGGTCCCTGTACCCAGGAAAAGTCACATTAATTTATATTTTAAAGACAAACAGGTCTTAAATCGCATACGTAAACTTACGTTTAAGTAATTATATCCTGACGTTTCGGGCATGACGTTACACCCGTGGTCGCAGGCAGACTGACTAAAGACTGATTTTTCAATCCCCAGTTAACAGTACCTGTCAAATAAATGTTAGCCCTGTCATTTTTTGACTGATGATTTTAGAAAAGAATGGTGATAATTTTAACTAACGGATAGGATTATTTGGGGATTGAAAAATCAGCCCTAAGACTGAGTCTGCCTGCAACCACGGTTGTAACGTCATGCCCGAAACGTCAGCGATTAAGACCGTTTGTCTTTAAGATATGAGTGATAATCGTGAAAGTTTAAATCAACACATTAATTTACTTTTTTTTGAGGACTCTACAGAACGAACGGCGAAATGTATATTTAGTCTCTGGCAGATATTCTATGATTTGATAGCACTTGATTTGATTACCCGAATTCGCTCCTTGAAAAAACACCTGTGTTGTGATTGGTCTCTGATGTCACCTTGGATTGCCCACGCGTCCGAAGTTTATAGTTTTTTTGCAAGACTCCACAGGTCTTGCTTTTTGTTGCTTTCGTATTAAGGATATTGGTTTTATTAATTTTTATACAATTCATCTAATTAAGTAGGACTTTAATAAACGTAAATAAATAAACGACATGACGTGATTTAAACTACTGTGAGACATAATACCTATAAATATACGGTGCCTCGCGAGGAAACCACATAATTTTAACTATGCATTCTAGACATCAAAATAAACAAAAAATATTATGAGACCAAATGTCAAATTCCACAAAAAAAAATTTTTTTTTCGACTTTTTTAGACTTTCTGAATACTTTTTAACAACAATTTGTTAAAACAAATTTTTAAATGTTTTTTTTAGGGACAGGTTTTTTCGTCAAGTCTATTCTTATTTTTTGATTGTCAGGCAAAAGGTGTGTTAGGTAATATTAGAACACATTGTGGCAGCATTGTAATCAAAAAGAAGTTTTATGACGAGTTACGTCGAAAAACTTTTTCCGAAAAAAGGTTAATTATCTTTGGAAAAAAGCCGAATCCAGGAAATTTTATATAACATTTAATACTCTAAATATGCTCAGGATTTCAGCATTAAAATTATGTGGGTTCCTCGCGAGGCACCGTGTATAATTAAAAGGTTAAACTCACGTGTAAAGACATGTGTCTAGTCACTACGTGGTGGTGATAATGGAGACCTAGGATCTCCGAAACATGCCGTGCTTAATGACTAAATACACGTGTGTGAGGTTTTCTTGTTAGCCGACGATATTATAATTGTTGTTGCTGTTGTTGTTGTTGCTGTTGTTGTTGTTGTTGTTGTTGTATTCTGGCCATTTTTCGCAACTCGACATCAACCTTTCCTTCACCGTAAACCACTAGTGAATATCAAATGATATTTCGTACATAAGTTTTTGAAAAACTCATTGGTACGAGTCGGGGATTGAGCCCACTACCGGTGCGTAGCACACACGGCTGCTACGTGTGTAATAATACCGCATGTAATAATAGTGTGTTCAAAATCCTTGTTTGCACAAGCTGTTCGCAACACATCATTTAGAACAACGACTGAACTGCACCTTCAAAGCCTCTGTAACTGAAAGGGTATATCCGCCATGGATGACTTTAGAAATACGCCCTTTCGCGGGCAAGGATACGTGGGTGACAAGGTGACGATGACGTCATGCCTGCGCGTGAGTCAAGTAAGGCTGGCTTTACACAAATCTGGAATCATATTTTGTCAGCCTCTGTAGCCTAGTTGGTAGTGACCCTGCCTACGAAGCTGGAGGTTCCGGGTTCGAATCCCGGCGAGGGCATTCTTTGTGTATTTATTTATCACAAATGTTTGTTCCTTGGTCATGGCTGTGTATGTATCTAAGTATCTATACGTATCTATCTATTATATATATCGTCGCCTGGTACCCACAACACAAGCCTTAATTGAGCTTACCGTGGGACTAGGTTGATTTGTGTAAGATGTCCCAAGATATTTATTTATTTATTTATTTATATTAAAACTCTGTTCAGTGAGGTACTTAGTTAAATGTAAACAATCTTGCAGTATCTTTTTATTAAAAACCAGTTAGAAAATAAGTTTTAGCAAATATACAATGATGTAACACGGAAATACAGTGATTTACATTATATTGATTCATTAAGTATCTAGTTTGGATTTTTAAATGCGTTTTTCAATTAAAAGACACTGCAGTCTTTGAAAAAGTAAATCCCGCCGAGTTTCGGTCAAACCTATCGACGCTTTCGCATTCTTAAGCCAAATTGCGGCGTATCACCGTCAACCGGTGTCGTCCGAATTGTTTCTTTTTAGGCTTCCATATTTCATACTTTTATTGTGTAGTGAATGTAGTGATAAAGGTTTTAATAAATGGATTTAGCCGAATTCGCGTCGAAAATTTTGGGGAGACCTTTTCTTGCCGGATTCTTTTCAGGTCCGTGGTGTAGGTTTAGAAACTTTTGGTTATTCTAGATTTTATTTAATTGTGAACCGTTTTTCAATTTTTTTTACGAAACGAACGTTGAGACAAGTGGGCCCCGTTGGTACCAAATCAGGGTCTGATGATGGGATCTTGGAGAAATCGGTACAAGTCGGTGTTAATTTGGTGATTATTCATTAATGTAATGATATACACCCCCTTATTCATAACTTAGGAAACTGCTAAGTATAGTTTGTCCCTTTCGGTCTTATCAATATGTCTATGAAAGCGTACGGGACGAATAATACTTAGCGGCTTGTTAAGTTAGGAGACGTTTATGAATAAGGGGGTTAGACTCTGTTACTCTCTGTACCCTTACAATTGTCTCAATATAGTCTCAATTCAGTATGCTTATCTGAAACTACCCTTACCTTCAGATAAGTATACTGAATTGAGACTATGAATACAAATTATAAATATAAATTCAGATCGTGTGTAGCTAGCCTAACATGAAGTGTTTATGGAAAATAATGTTGTAAATAATTGTGTGACAGACTTTGTTCTGTACAAATGATGTGAGTTTGAAGCGACTCACGTGTATACTCGTAGTCTTGACACTCTTGACAATGGATTTTAGATATTTATTGTAAATAGTGTTGATTTATCTTTGACACTGACCTTCAAACCACTGTGTCTTGAATTCAGTGTTATTTAAGCATTTTTCAAAAAGTTTGTACATTTGGATGACGATATTGATAAAAATTGGTAGATTGGAAGAGTCAATGATGCCGAGTAAGACCCACCATATTTCCAGGGCCGGATTTAGAGGTTGAGAGGCTTCGGGGCAACAAAGGAGTGGAGGCTCCTTGGCCCCCAATTATTTTCCAAATGAAGTAGACATTTTTTTTCAGTCAAGTTTTTCAATAATTTATAAATATAAAACGAAATATAAACTAAAAAAATAAACAAAAAAAAATTCTCGTGTTTACTAGTTGGAATTTGATTTTATTTTTCGAAATCTCTATTGTGGGGGCCCCTCTTTCGTGGAGGCCCTGGCAACCCTAAATCCGGCCCTGCATATTTTCCAAAATGTTTGTACGAAACATTCATTTTTGTTATTCAAAATGTATCTAGGAACTTGGTGGCAAAAAAGGAAACAAACATACAAACTTTCTGGGACGTTTAGGGAAATATGTATAGAAACTATATTATTATTAGCAAGTACTTATATTTTGTTAGTGTATTTAAGTATGAACTCTTCACATCCCGCACCATTAATAATTATCTGTTTGGCCTGTAGGTTGACTGGTAGAGAATGCCTTATGGCATTAAGTCCGCCTGTTGTATCTGTATTTTTACTGTGCAATAAAGTTTAAATAAGTAAATAAATGTGGCGGATCTTCCCCAATTGTTTTTTAAAGTGACGGTCACGGTATCGGTGCATTTAGACCAAAGGAGCATTTGCTCATTCTATCTCCAACCTACGAATTTCGTTCGTTACACAAAACGTGATTCGTTGAAATTCGTTGATTTCGTAGAGTGGGGGATAGAATGAGCGAATGCTCGTTTGGTAAATGCACCTAAAGGGTCTACCGCGAATCTAAATCGATATAATAGTAATGGTGCGAATTTATAAGTGCGATAAAGAGGCAACTTGTCGACCGTGGTTCGCGGTCTCAGATGAGACACGTCGGTGACTCGGCAATGATGTCGCAAAACGGAAGATTTACACTTAGTCATTACCTTTTTATATTCATTATGTAATATATTGAATCCGCCATTCAATAAGGTCACGACTCACAAATAGAGAATAAACACACTTAAAGTGTGCAAAAGTTCAAAAGTACGTCCAGCCTACGTCGTAGCCTAGTTGGTTGTGACCCTGCCTACGTAACTGAAATGAAATGAATGAAATGAAAAATGTTTATTTGATGCTAAAAATAGAAACAAAAAGAAAACTTAATCTATGCTAAATCTTAACCTAAGTACAAAGCATCAAAATGGATGCCACTCAGCATATGCCGATAACTAAAGGGTTTTAGTTATGGCGCTGGTTTTCAGGGCAACCAGAAAAAATATTGATGAATTAACACTAATCTGTTGACATAATAAATAAATTAGTAAATGAATGAATTACAATTAGAGTTAGTATACTGCGACTTAATAAAGTGCGCATAGTAAACAGTGTGAGCAAATTCCATAAGTGATCTTAAAATTAACAATATAATACTATATGAAACATGTATACAACGGCATGTTAACCCTTCGTATGTCTAAGCACTGATCAGTAACGAGAAAACTATTAGAAAAAAATAATAATAAATAAATAAAATAAATATGCGCGACACACGAGGGGTCAATCAATCAGGAGTGCTTAGTTTTAAATAAACATGACTAGTTGAAATCAAATCAATAGTAACCTATTTACTGCCAAAGTTAAATAGCCTAAAACAAAATCTACGCTGGCTCACGCATTTGTTATCTGAAGATCTGTCAAATATTGTTTTATTTTAATTTTAAACATTGCGACGGACGAAGAGTTTCTAATAGGTGGTGGAATATTATTCCAGCACTTGCTGGCGGCGTATCGAAAACTTCCACGAAAAGCTGATGTTTTGTGCTTTGGGCCGATTAGACGTATGGCACCTCGCACCGCTCGCTTAGAAAATTTCAGCTTTTCGTACAAGTACGATGGTTTCTCGGTATGTATGACCTTAAAAAGCAATGAAGAAAAGTGCAAGTTACGCCTAGATTTCATATTCAGTAATTTATTCTCGTTCAAAAACGGAGTAATATGAGAACGTCTAGGGATATTAAAACAGTAACGTGCGCAAGCATTTTGAATGCGTTGGATTAACAGAGATGTTCGTGCTAGCAGGCAACCACTAAAAACGACATCAGCATAACTTAATTTAGAAAGAATAAGTGCATCACAAAGATTTATTCGTAAGTCGACTTTGATGAAATCACGGAAGCGGTATAATACCTTGAGCCTGTAAAAACAATTCTTTACCAGTTCCGCGACGTGCTCTTCGAAACGCAGCTCACTATCAAAGGAAAGTCCTAGGTTACGAGCTACGTTAACACGCTCTAAAGGGTCACCCATTATTTCAACCTTTGGCACTATATTTTGAAGATCGAGCAGTCTTTTCCGTGAACCAATCACCATAAATTTAGATTTTGTTGAATTTAGAATTAGCTTATTTAAGTTACACCATTCAGCGATACGCCTTAAATCTGAATTTATTTTTTCAACTGCGGAGTCCATTTCGTTAGGCTTAAAAGAAGTATAAAGTTGCGTATCGTCCGCATATAAATGATAACTACAGTTTTTTATATTTTCTGTAATATCTGCACTATCTTCTTCTTCCTTCCCTTATCCCACCTACGTGGGGTCGGGTCTCCTTGTCATTTTGCTCCAGAGTGGTCGATTCTGGGTTGTCTCTTCTGCTATGTTCAGGATCCTTAGGTGGGTTTTGATACTGGACCACCAATATCTGCACTATACAAAATGAATAAGAGCGGGCCCAGAATGGATCCTTGGGGTACACCCCGAGTTACATTTAAGGTGCAAGAGTCCTCAATTACATCGCGTCCACAGCTTAAGTCAACAGTTTGCTTTCGTCCAGTAAGATAGCTCGCAAACCAACTCAATGAACGAGCATCCACGCCATAGTAAGCCAGTTTGGATAGGAGAAGTGTAGTGTAGTGTAACTAGAGGTTCCGGGTTCGAATCCCGGCGAGGGCTTTATTTGTGTATTTATTTATCACGAATATTTGTTCCTTGGTCATGGCTTTCTATGTATTTAAGTATCTATATGTATCTATTATATAAATCGTCGCCTGGTACCCACATCACAAGTTTTAATTGAGCTTACCGTGGGACTAGGTCGATTTGTGTAAGATGTCTCAAGATATTTATATTTATTTATATTGTATTGATTAACCCGAGACGGGTAGCCGCGAGAAGGCCGCGAGGTGCTGTCAAACATAAGATATATAAGGTCCTAATTTATTAGATGCAGATACTTTTACAGCTGATAGTACTCGGTCTCTGAAGTATGTTAAACCGTGAAACATAATAGGTAGCTTTTACCATGTTTTTTTGGAGCAAACGGTATTTGTTACGTAAAAACACCCTGTTTGTGTGATTATGAAATGAAAACTCAATGAACAGATTCTAGTACCTCTTTTACGTACCACTTAACTGGAACTGGCCACTTTACGTCAACAAATTAAATACTTGATTGTCAATGCCATGTTATTTTCCGTTAGATTGTGTCGTTTGATGACATGACAGACAGTGTTATTGTGACATAATGTGATAATGCACATGATGATTCTTTTAGACGAAATTATAATTATTTTTTTTGTTAGGAAAATGAAATCAAAAAAGTTACATGAAAAGATTTCTTAATTTATATTTAAAGTTAATAATTTTAATGTAAAGTATCATGTGTTAAAATATCTGCAACGAATAAATTAGGACCTTATATACTAGCCCCTAGCCCCTCTGGAGTGATAATGATAACACTATAACATGTCAGCTGACTTTATTGCCCTTGAACTGTTATTAGATCACGTCAGGTGACAAGATTGACAAGGTCAATTAAATCGTGATTCTGGTATCATGTAGGTAGATAGCTTGTTGAAGACACAATTTGACATGTGTTACTAAAAAAATTTAAAAAAGAAGGGTTATGGCCCGAAGAAGAAAAGGTAATATAAATTATTATTGGAGTCTTCGCTGGTGGTACGACCTCGTACAGGGTCCGCCCGGATAGCTACCACCGTCTTACCCGTTAACCTGCCGCTAAATAGCAGTGTTTGCACTGCTGCGGTTTGGGGGTAAGATAGCCGGTATAATTACTGGCATAAATAGATAGAGGCAATCCATCTAAGTCCTCAGGGTAGGCAGCGCAATAGCGCATAGTCGATTTTTTGGCACGATGTCCATGGGCCTCAGTTCCTGCTTTCCATCAGGTGGGCTGAGAGCTCAGTTGTCTACCTTTGTCACATAAAAAAAAATTGTAGCGACAGAAGAAAACAAAAAAATGCATCTCTGATTAAAAATATTAGCCTAAGAAAGTCTCAAGTGAGTAAAACACTAACAGAACTCTTTCAATTCTGCAGAAGAGTCGCCGAGACTGGACTGCAAAATTTGAGCAAAGTATTTCTTCTTTTTTATATTTTAATATTGTCATAGATATAATACAGGTTGACCTCGGAGACGATCAGTTTTATATTGTTTTAACTCCACTAACAAGGTTACCCCGTATAATAAACATAGAAAGATACGTTCCGTTAGAAATACGTTATTTTAATAACAGTACGAGTACATCATGTATGATTACGTGTATGTTGTATGATAAATGTAGATTGTAGTGATTTTATAAGCTTTGTAAGGCGACACTTGACGTGACCAACTGACCACATGAATCGACCTTGCGATGCGGTCAGCTCTATATATAATTATTAATTACATATGTACAGTAAAATAACCGCCGCGTGCGCGTGCCGCGCGTGGCAACGGCAGTAAGAATACATTTGTCACCACTCCAACTCTTCCCGTGAGTGTCGTAAGAGTCGACTGAGGGATCGAAGTGTCACTGAACATTAATTAATTGAAGAGTGATGATGGACAGCAGCATCATCATTAAGGACACAGTGCACAGGGTACATTATTGCGATCGCCAATCCGCTTGCCCAGCGTGACGATTATGGGCAATTGAATAAATGAATACCCTGGGACACCATACAAATCGACCTAGTTTCAAGGTAAACTCAATTATTTAAGGCTTGTGATGTGGGGTATCAAGCGATGACATAACTGAATAATAGATAGATACATATTAGGGCTCGTGGTCGTGACCGTGTTTCGTGTAACCGTAGCCGGATCCCCGTTGCCGTGTTGCACGGCAACGGTTTTAAGGCCCGTTTCCTGCGTGTTACACGGCTACGTATCAATAAAGTTACGTATACACGTGTACACGGGGATACGTATCTTAATTACACGCAGATCCGTTCCGCCCGCGTTGTTGAGTGACGATTCGATGCGTTGTCTTTAAGGACTAAGGAAAACGGATGAGAATGTGCCGTGATATTTGTGAATCTAATTTAGTGGTTACCTAATTGCCTTTCTAACGTAAAGTGCGATAACTTAGTTTGAAAATCTAGTATGATAACGTGTATACGTACAGAAATTAAATTTAACATATTACTTACAGCTTTTTAAGGTAAGGAGGGCAGAATTATAAAATACAGATATTTTCTGAGTTCAATATTAATAAAAAACTGACACATTTTCATGTATTAATTACCTAATTTAATAATGAGATGTGAACGGAAGTTAACAAGTAAATAACACAGTGCGGAGTAAATATTTTTTCTTAGTTCTAAATATCATAATTTAAGTTTTTCTTTTGTGCAATAAAGTTGATATAAATAAATACATAAATCAATATTGAGGGTACCAGACAACGATTAATCTATACTAGGAAACCCATAACTCAGGAACAAAATAAATGGGTCATAAATAGACAAATTTGCAGCGTTATTTCCTACAAAATACCCACCTAAAGGAACATTTAAAATACAAAAGGATATTAAAAAGCAATATAATTAAAAAATACAATATACATACTAACTAACTCACTGGATGTCGTGACGATGACGGGAGATTTTAGGTGCACCGCTTTCAAATGCTTTCCTATCGATCATGTTGTACCACCACGACACAAAAACTCATTGTTCGTACGATCATTGCACAAAGTGCATAAAGCCGTGTCACCGACCCTGGTGGCATAACTCCACACCCAACTTATCTTCATTACTAATACACTTTAAAAACGCTATCTTCTCACCAACAGTAACAATACAAAAAAGTAACAAAATAATTAAAAAAAACAATTAATTTAAATTCGACTCAGCTCTAGCTAAGTCTGTCCGGACTGCAATCTTATTAGTGACTAAACACGTATAAAACCAAAACCCAATTGCCCTTTTCGAATTAACTAAAACGTCCCCGCTTATCTACATCAAAACAAAGATGCGGCTATTTCATTCAACTTCACAAACAAAAGGTGTACCATGCCAGGTAAAGCCCAAGTTATCATATTTATCAGTAAAATTACCACGTGTGGTCAATTACATCGCAAACAAACTATTGTTAGCTACTTTGCGCGTGCAAATTCTTAGTATAGGTCTTATCTACAAAAGGGCCGCCCTGGCAGGTAATAAACTTATATGAACGACTCGACTTATTATCTTTTATGTATAGAAATTTGGCCAAATATTTTTAACATTGTTTTTTCATTTTTCTATCTGGTGATTCAAAATCACAATATAAATTCTAATCCATAAATAACACCGTCGCTTGTTATATAGAACAGAGTATCTACCACGTTATTCTATAACATAAATCGATACGAAAAATGCAAGTCTAATCAATAAAATCCCGTTCGTCGCGATTCAGAGTATAATACTCAATACGTACTTTAAAAACAAGTTGTCATTCAATAATAGACCTTATTTGTTTGTATTGTAATTTGTCCGGCCGGATCCATGCCACGAGCAGTCTCGTTGCCAAACGAAGCCAAGATTCGTAGATACGTATACAAACAAAGATTCGGGTACGTATCTCGGCGTGACTGTGAAATTCGTGATAGTAGTACCGCCGGGGTTAAGGACACGGAGCTACGGTTCGGCGAATAGTACGTATATCGGGAGCCCTAAAAAACGCCAAACACTGAAAAGTCAGCCATATTTGTCATATTTTTTTTAGATGCTACTCACGATTGGTATAGGTATTTACTGTTCTGAAAGCAATATGAAAAACCTAAAAGCTACGAACAAATAAAACATGGAAGACGCACGCCGCACGCCATATTGCCTTTCGAAAACGATCCTGAATTTTAGTTGCCAAAGTGTCACCCCCTCTTCAATGCATCACGTTAATGAATATCATTATCAACCTAAGTATAAAAACTTAAACCGCTATTTAAAAATAGTTGTGATTGGTCCATCAAAGTTTTGATTGGCTACATTCTACAAACATTTTTGTCAAAAATGTTGCGCTGAAATATGCGCGGTGTTAAGAAAAGCGCTACGTCCTGCCCGTCTTGGCACAATTGAACAATTGTTTTTTGGGGACATTTTTGAGCTGGCGTTAGACGTCCATATTATATATGGTCGCAGCCTAAAAGGCAACTAAAATTCTAGCAACTGTCAGTTATTTGCTATTCATAAACCTGTGACATACTACAGCTAATCCATCTTCGATTAGAATAAAAATCGATATGCAAATTAGTCCATTATCTCCCATTCATCGCAAGTATGCCGTGGCATGGCATGCGTCGATACAAAGAATGAAGCGACCTTGGCTCTGTCATTCACTGTGCAAGTATGCTGATCGAATTCTTGGATGAACCAGTCATTCGTGGTCTGTCCTATTCCTATTACGAGTAGAGTGCGTACACTGTGTAAAGTCAATTCATCCTTAGTTGTCTTATCTAGTTAACAACTTTCTAACCTAAAAGTACACGTTTTCTGTTGTAAACTGCTGTTTCCTTGATTACATTACAAATTAAGCAATTTACTAATCACTACCGACGGACTGCACAAATACGGACTCAGGGATTTTGGTATAGGCAAATATGGCAGTTTACAACAGAAACCGTGTACTTTTAGGTTAGAAAGTTGTTTACTAGATATAAGACAGCTAAGGATGAATGGACTTTAGGTACCTACACATTTTCAACAGCGGCCCTACCGCGAAAAACGAAAGTCGTAAATTTCGAGAATTTGTCACTCTCACTCTAATGACGCCTCCGTTAGAGCGACAAAGAAAAATCCTCGAAATTTACGAATTAGAACGTAGTAGGCGGGACATGATTGTCGAAGAGCCGATGGCCGATGGAGCAGACGAGTCTTGGAGTGGAGACCGCGAACGACTCGCCCGGTGGGCCGCCCTCCCGCCAGATGGACCGACGATCTAAAGAAAGTGTCGGGAAGTGGTTGGATGCGGAGAGCTGAGGACCGAGTATGGTGGCGCGAATTGGGGAAGGCCTATGTCCAACAGTGGACGACTATGGGCTAATGATGATGATGAAGATGAGGTCAGACTTCACAAAATTAAGGGAGAGATCCAATTGAACCAGTATCAGTTAGATGTCAAATACAAAAAAAAAAACCAAAGTTTACCAACGCCGGAGGTGGGATTTGAACCACGTCTTCAGCTTTCAAATCCGATCTGCGTCGGTAAACAGTATTTTTTCTTAGGTATATGACATCTAATATTTACAGTCCTGATACTGGTTCAATCGTACCGCACTAGACGATGGAATGGAATGGCATTTGAGGTACATAATCTAATGCAGTGTTCTACGTTGTGTCCATTATATTACGGCAACCTATGTATGGGAAAAGTTCACATTCGGATACCAGCACCAAATTTTAGTATGTTGTTGAATATGTCATTATGTATCCAAAACTGTCGGGAGACACTCTCTCAAAGGTCAAGGTCACCAGTTATGACGTCATCAAAATGGCTGCTGCCTAATTTCGAAAAGCGCTTATTTGTTCCTCAACTGCCCAACGTACACCATCGTGTGTGGTATCAATTGAAAGGTCATTAAATATGCTTTAACTTTGTAATTTTGTGTTAAAGCGTACATCTAGGAATAAAAAAAATATCGTTGAAAGAATAAAAATATTTTTTTACTCTTTTCGTACACTGTACATTTCACCAGGAAACAAGCGGTATTAGTAAAAAATATTGTTCAACGTAAATGTAGCCAATCAATTATTCTAAAATATACAGTTTAAATCATCGAAATCCGTTGAAAATAAACAAAGTTATGTCATTTTCTATATTCCGCGGCAAACGCCATACACACGACATCCGCCCGCCCGCCAGTTCGAAAATGTGAATTGCACCCAAACTATGCAATTGATTTATACTGATAAGATATGAACTATAAGCCAATTAAATATACAAATAGTAGTTGTTTTAAAAAGACTGTTGTTATTAAAATAAAATACATAATTTACGAAAAAAACTAAATTAAAAGACATAGGTTCTTAGAGTAAGACAAAAAAAGGTAACAAATGAATATTAATAACTTCTATCAATGAAAGAATATTATGTATATATTTCAAGGTTTTATTCTGAACAGCAAATTATTACCTTACATTCTGGAGCAAGTTCCTTCACATACACGAAGAAGAGTGCAATTTAAAACGTTTATTACGCATACGCCAACGTGGACAAGGCACAAGTTTCTTGCAACTTGCACTTGCATCAGGAATCGTTTTCCATAATGGAACTGGAATATAAACAAATACTTTCTCTTCTTTTTTCCAGCTCCAATCGCAGGGATCAATTTTCTTGTAGATAAGGCAAGGCACTTCGTCCATATCTTCGTTTGTATGTAGCATGGTCCGCTTTAGATGTTGAGTCAGTTTCAGTGCATCTTTAGTTGGAGAGATGCTTTCAATACTCAATACTCAATCGTTTATTGCTTTCACACAGTTTCCAAGGTATTATGTGAACATAAAGTTTTTACCGCTATTTAGTTAGCTTTATTTTTATATGAAAACATTCAGTCTTGCTATAATTAATTGTTATATCAATTGTAGTCTCTCTGGACATTCGTCATCCAAATGGTGGACGGTCTTCCTCTTTCCCTCTTTCCAGTAGCCATGGACAGATAACTTTTATCACGACATGACTGTCCGGTCGGCGAAGGACGTGACCTTACCATCTTAGCTTATTTTTACAATCTTGAAACTAACCCTTATATTACATAAGTGGCGAACGCAGTCCTTGAGCGTGTCTACGCCTGTCTATCTTAGCATACGATGTATGTGATAGAGTATTGAGTAAACTGAATAGAAGCGGAGAGAGAGTGAAAAGAGGAAACCATGACGCGAGGAGAACCCGATACTTACGAAGTTGGAAAAAATTGACTTGAGGATGTTGATCGGAATTATTTCGAGAAACAACACCCTCAACAGTGATGGGAATAAGTAATTAAGCAGCCTGTTTACATTACGGGAGAGACGAAACTTGTCAGCATGTTCTGGTAGAATGCGTTATGTAGATACGCAGCGGCATTATGTGTTTGGCAGGGATAGGTTGCAGGAGAAAGAATGGGGTCGCTCAGGGATATTCTACGGTTCTGCAAAAAGACAAGGAGACTAGAAGGAAATGATGGGGTAACGCAGCCTTGACATTAACCTACAGCTCCAGCAACGGGAAAGGGATGAATGAGCACACCAGATATTCGACAGCCCACTCGATTTCGGCCAAAACATAACATTACATGCGATGAGAAGCAATCAGAGACATATCAATATCAGCAATGGACGGATCACATAAGAAATTAATCAAACTTCGAGGCAAAGTCTCTTCAAACAAGCTAACGATCTTATCATCGTGTATCGAGAGCATGTAAGTCCTTTCCAGGGCAAGCAACTCTAAGCATCAATGTTTCCGTCCCTCTAAAAAAACCCTCGCCCTCACGTATGGTGGATATTTGTTTCAGCGGCGACTGTGTGTAAAATAATATTCTGGCATAGGCTTGTTCGCGTGAAGACGAGAGCATAGTCACGGAGGAAGAAGTGAGGACTTTACCTTTATATGTACAGATTACAGTTGTCATTCTAACTGAATATACATTAATCTACTAATTATTAAAATTAGCAATTTGCTTGTTATTCTTACTACAGCTAACTATGAATTATTAGTTGAAACAATTCTGCTGTTATGAACTGATGTAAGCTGCTTGCCCTGGAAAACGATTTCCGTGCTCAGTATCGTGCTGCATATTGTTAGCTTGTGTGAAGAAACTTTGCCTGTAGGTAAGTTTGATTATTTTTTTAAGCGATCCATCCATTGCTGAAATATCTGGGATTGCTTCTAATCGCATACTTCGTCTGCTACGATGGGCAGGAGGATTCACGCTCACGGCCAGAGTTCACAACAAGCATGTAAAGAGGAGTTTCAAGGTTGTAAAAATAAGCTAAGATGGTAAGGTCACGTCCTTCGCCGACCGGATAGTCATGTCGTGATAAACTATCTGTCCATGGCTACTGGAGAGAGGGAAAGAGGAAGACCGTCCACCACTTGGATGACGAATATCCGGAGAGACTACAAATGATATAACAATTAATTATAGGCAGACGGAATGTTTTCATATAAATATAAAGCTATCGAAAGCATCTCACCTTAATTTATGATCTCACCAACTAAAGATGCACTGAAACTGACTCAAAATCTGAAGCGGACCATTCTACAAACAAACGAAGATATGGACGAAGTGCCTTGCCTTATCCACAAGAAAATTGATCCCTGCGATTGGAGCTGGAAAAAATAAGAGAAAGTATTTGTCTATATTCTTTGTGTATGTGAAGGAACTTGCTCCAGAATTTGCTGTTCAGAATAAAACCTTAAAATATATACATAATATTCTTTCATTGATAGTAATAAGTTATTAATATTAATTTGTTACCTTTTTTTGTCTTACTCTAAGAACCTATGTCTTTTAATTTAGTTTTTTTCGTAAATTATGTATTTTATTTTAATAACAACAGTCTTTTTAAGACAACTACTATTTGTATATTTAATTGGCTTAAGTTCATATCTTATTAGTATAAATCAATTGCATAGTTTGGGTGCAATTCACATTTTCGAACTGGCGGGCGGGCGGATGTCGTGTGTATGGCGTTTGACGCGGAGTATAGAAAATGACATAACTTTGTTTATTTTCAACGGATTTCGATGATTTAAACTGTATATTTTAGGATAATAGTTTGGCTACATTTATGTAGAACAATATTTTTTGCTAATACCGCTTGTTTCCTTATGAAATGTACATTGTACGAAAAGAGTAAAAAATATTTTTATTCTTTCAACGATATTTTTTTTATTTATAGATGTACGCTATAACACGAAAAGACAAAGTTAGAGAATATTTAATGAACTTTCTATTGATACCACACACAATGGTATACGTTGGGCGGTTGAGGAAAAAATAAGCGCTTTTTGAAATCAGGCACTAGGTATTTTGATGACGTCATTACTGGTGACCTTGACCTTTGAGAGAGTGTCTCCCGGCAGTTTTGGATACAGAATGACATATTTAACAACATACTAAAATTTGGTGCTGGTATCCGAATGTGAACTTTTTTTCCGTAATATAATGGACTATTGACGTCAACGAGGCACGTCTACGATGTACTTATACCAAGATGATTTATTTTTATTTTTACATTAGGTTGACGTCAACAAGACACTACGTTTGCGATGTTATACCAAGAGTAGATATTATTTTATATTTTTACATGTCGTTAAGGTGCATTTAGACCAAACGAGCATTCGCTCATTCTATCCCCCACTCTACGAAATCAACGAATGTCGACGAATCACGTTTTGTGTAACGAACGAATTTCGTAGAGTGGGGGATAGAATGAGCGAATGTCATTTTTATTTAAGCAAATCGTTTTCGAGATATCAGCTCTCAAAGTCTGAAAAATGCGTCCCCCTCCTCTATTTTTTTAAACTAAGCAACATAAAATTAAAAAATATATATATGTTATGCACATTAATAAACTCTATCAACGACTTTTGGTTTGATTAAATTATCTCATTAGTTTTTGAGGTAAGTTGATTTAACTGTATTTTTTAATAATAAATTGAAAATGGTACGGAACCCTTTGCGCGCGAGTCCGACTCGCACTTGGCCGGTATTTTTCGTTTTCTATTTATGCACAGAATACTTAGGCATGCATGTAAAACAACTTCGTTGACGAGATTCTTGTCTGGCATTGCAAAGGAGTTATTCAATTAGCTACACACACATTTCCTCCCACTCTTTCATTCACAAAACATGAAAGCTCTTACCACATTTCACGTAAGCTATGGATTCATATTCATTTATTTATATTCATTTATTCATGCTATCATAACTTCATATAAAATCCATGTCAGATATGAAACCTTGTAAGGGCAAAGCAGATAATTATAACCTTAGAACTAGTCTTAACTACTACCTTATCCTTAGTACAATATTTACAGTTATAAATTTACAAATAATTATTAAATACATATGGTCATTAATTCTTTTAACATTTATCAATTAATTTCTGTTTTAATTGTCTTAAAAATAATACCGAATTATCGAAGATTCGACTGGTCAGATCAGTCGTCATCAGCCTATCTCAGTCCACTGCTGGACGTAGGCCTCTCCTATGAACTATGCGTATAGACGCATTAGGAGGTAAATGCCCATAGTCGCCACGCTGGGCAAGCGGATTGGCGATCGCAGTAATGTGTAGGATGACGCTGCTGCCCGTCATCAATCTTTTATCAAATAATGGTCAGTGACATTTAAATCCCTTAGTCGGCTCTTACGACACCCGCAGGAGGAGTTGGGGTGGTGACCAATGACTGTATTCTGAAACTGTAATAGAAGATGGCATACCGTGGACGTCACCGGTACGAGCACGTCACGCAAGCAGTGTGCCATCAATGACAGTTACATACGCTACAACAACCGGTATTCTAATTTCAGGTATTTTTATCGATAGTATGATAGGGATCGCTTACTCTAAATTATTCCTTCCGTTCATTTTAAAGTGAAATTGAAATCAGTTCATGTCAATATGATACCAATAAAATCGCAGTAAGTTCGCGAGATGGCGTCATGCTCGCCAATTACAGCTCATTACGAATCTCGGCCACGGCCGAGAGTCCCGGCCATTTCTGGCCGAGAGCTGAGAGGGATATCTCGGCTCTATTTTTGGCCGAGAATGCCGAGACCAAGACCGAGACCGAGATCTCGGTCGGACCTTACCACGAACACTCGTACGCACTGCACACGCAACCGACGTGGCTTGGCCTTAAGTGGTTCTCCTGTGGGTAGGCAATGATTTTGGACCCACCAGAAGGCCTTCATTACCACACAAAAGCTTACAAAGGCTTTAGTGGATGCCTTCCTTCTGGACTCTATTGTATAGAGAAGAGGGATGAGATAGGATTAGATTGAGGTTGTATTCAGTGATTAGTTGATGACAACCTGTCTTGCTACTATGCAAAGTACGTGCAGTAATTATAATTTTGCTTTTGTAAAATATTGATAAGTGTTTTAAAATTTGCCTATGATTAGCAGATATCGTACGATTTCCAGCATTTTTGGTGCAATGTAGTTCAATTAAGGAGATAATGAGTTAAGGTTCGTTATTGTCTCACAACGTGTTATTACTTGTTTCAACTTAAAGTGACCCTTGGATTCTTGTAACTAAACTTCTAGGGTTTTTGGTGAAATGTAGTTGAGTTCAAGGAATCCAGGGGTCAATTTTTAGCTGTAACGTGTCATAACACGTTGTAACACAAAGATAAACCGTAACTCGCTATCTCCTTTCGAATAGCTTACTTCACATCCCTTAATTGAACTACACTGCATCAAAAACGCTGGAAATCGTACGATGTCTGATGATTAGGAGAACACTATTTCGATGCGTGTAAATCTGGCACCTTTTTCACCGTTGGTGACAGGATGCGAAAATTGTAAAATAGACTTTTGTCCTATTACCAGCGTCCATAGTCTACCTACGGTTACCGTTTACCATCGGACGGGCTGTGAGTTGGTTTGCTACAAATATTAAATTTATTTATTTGTTGAGAGTACATAATTACAGTTTAAATCAGCACTTACAGATGAACCTTACATGCTAATTATTACAAACTATCATTATTTCTATTGTCAAATCAAATTCAAATCTAAATTATTAAGATAACTAATATTAACATTACTACCATTTGTACATACATTATAATTAGATTATATCACAACTATGTCAACTTATGTCAGAACAAATTATATAAAAAAAAATAATAATAAGTAGGATTTTATTAACTAGCTGATTGAGCTCTGCACAACAATACCTTCAAGATACCGACAGGATGCTTTCATTATAGTTGCATCAGGGGTGAAAAAAATATCCAGGCTGGTATCACTGGCCAAGACATCGTTCATAATCAGTAGAACCTGGTGCAGAGGAGAAGAAGCAAGTGCACGCGTTTTAGCGAGAGGAACGGCAAACAAGTTCAGCCGGCGAGGACGCAGCGACTTAGCAGAGAGGCGTGGGACCCGTATTGGAATTTGAACTAGAAGCTGGGAATTACTTATCTGGCCTCGGAGAAGTTGGAGAAAATATTTGAATAAATAAATATTTCTTCGGGCCTCAAGGGATGTATAATGCACCATGCCAAGTAGAAAGAGAGACGGATAAAGATATGGATAGTACCCATACATCTTGCGATACAGGAAACGCAGGAATGACTTCTGTACTCTTTCCAAGACGAGCTTGTACTGTTGCTCATGCGGATTCCAAATTAAGGCGTTTGTTTCCAGTTTGCTGCGCACGTATGCATTAAATAAGACGCTAATAGCATGGTGACTGGTGAATAACTTAGCCTGACGTATAACAAATCCAAGACACTTTCTGGCCTCATTACAGACTCTCGTTATGTGTTGGTTGAAAGTTAGGTGAGGATCAAACCATGTAAATGTGTTGCAAGAATATAATAAAGCAGTTAGCAGCTTACTTTTTTGCGGAGTAAAACTACATTTGTCTCAAGAAACACGACAATTGCAGTAAAGAGCCGAGAGGCGAATTGGCCGACATAGGCAGGACCTCATGTCAAGAATTAACGAAAATCCTTCTAAACCTTGTGACAATTGTCACGACCTTCTGAAAATAAAAAGTAGTTTATTAACGATGTAAAAGGTTTTTTTAATAACTCCATATTGCGGTGGCCATAGCTTACAGCTTATAGCTGTCATGCATCATGCTGAAATAGGGCCCTGATTGCTGTTTATAAGTGTGACATACAAAGTTATGTTGTAGGTAATTGTATGATTTGAATGGATACATTGCATGCTGAATTAATTTGTATGTAAAAAAGAACTCGGAAATTTTCAATAAATCCCATATTTTAATATTTTGTTGATTTTTATTTTATTGACAAAAAGTTACATGACAATACAGTTTACAACTGAAACTAATAATAAAATATACCTATAGATAACAAATAAATAAATTACACTGGTACAGTCGAGCACCTTACATCTGAATATGAAATAACATGATGTGTTATTACTATTATTAGATACCTAAGGTATATAAAAGGGTAAGATTTTTATTAGTTATAAGTTTTACGATAATCTGCAAGTTAAGAGCATAATTGTGAATAAGTACCCAGTCGAGTACTTAACTCAAGTCAGTAACTTAACACGACAAGTCCATTTCCTCTTCGGACCCACTATGCAGATCGAGTCGCTAAACTACTTGACATGCAAGTTACTCGCATTGCGCACATGTGAGTCAATAAGAGGCTATTTACATCCTTTTATTCACGTAGTTGCTTTACATTTAAATTGCTAAAAACGGGTATATATGTATTTACGGTTGTAGGTGCTCAGTATTATGTGAAAGTAACTATTTTAAACCAATGAATATATCTTGTTGTTGTTGTTGTTGTATTCTGGCCATTTTTTCCGTAATCAAACGTGCCTATTTTGGTGGGGACTTCACATACACCCTTGAATTTCTTCGCAGATGTATGCAGGTTTCCTCACGATGTTTTTCCTTCACCGCAAAGCACTTGTGAATATCAAATGATATTTCGTAGATAAGTTTTTGAAAAACTCATTGGTACCTACGAGCCGGGGATTGAACCCATAACCGCTGCGTAGCAGCTTTGTGTTTCACCGCTAGACTACAAGCACTTTTTAGGTTTCCGTAGCCAAAATGGCAAAAACGAAACCCTTATATATTCGTCATGTCCGACTGTCCGTCTGTCCGTCTGTTACAGCCGATTTACTCGGAAACTATAAATGCTACAGTAACGAAATTTGGTAAGGATATGTGTTGTATGAACCGCTACAGGATTATGATACTAAATTGTAAAAAAAACCATTGGGGTGGGGGCCCTCCATACATGTAACTGAGGGATAGAATTTTTTTTTTAGTTGTATATAAGCGTGTGGGGTATTAATAGAAAGGTCTTTGAAAATGATGAAGGTTTTTAAATCTCATTTTTATTTAAGCAAATCGTTTTCGAGATATCAGCTCTCAAAGAAAAATGTGTCCCCTCCCCTCGTTTTTAAACTACGCAGTATAAAATTCTAAAAAAAATATATGTTATGCACATTAATAAGCTCTATCAACGATTTTTGGTTTGGTTAAATTATCTCCTATAGTTTTTGAGGTAGGTTGATTTAACTGTATTTTTTAATAATAAATTGATAATGGTACGAAACCCTTCGCGCGCGAGTCCGACTCGAACTTGGCCGGTTTTTTTATCTTACAATACTTGTTACGAAACGGGTTATGAATTATGATCAACGAATTACCTTAAAAGGTCTCCTCACACAAAATAATACCTATCTGGGTGGCAGATGGTTAAATCAATTCGTTGACTATATTTTTAAATGGTTCTTGTTTTTTTCAGGTACATACAGCAACGATACCATTACAAATCTATAGACAAATAGAAAGTATGTATACAAATTTCACAGCACACTAGCTATAACAGTCCACTGTTGGGCAAAGACGTCTCCTTTTATTTATGCATATCGTCGGCTGACAAGCAAAACTCACTATAAAAACTGTCACTACTCTTAGAAACCTCTTATGTCAGTATTAAATCAGAACTGAGATACGAGATATACTTACTTCAAGTAGGTATTTGATACTTAGTGAGTTTTGCTTGTCAACGGACGATATTATGTCGTCGGCTGACAAGCAAAACTCACTATAAAAACTGTCGCTACTCTTAGCAACCTCGTACAATATCTGTATTGAATCAGAACTGAGATACGAGCTTTATTTCAAGTAGGTATTTGTTTCTTAATGAGTTTTGATTGTCAGCCGACGATGTATACCCATTAGGCGGTAAATGACAGTAATCACCACACTGGGCAAGCCGATTGGCGATCGCAGGGGCTTGTCCACCATGATGACGCTGCTACCCATCATTAATTTGCAATTGTATCACTACATAGTATAAAATAAAGTCACTTTTTCTGTCCCTATGCCCCTTTGTACCCTTAAATGTTTAAAACTACGCAACGGATTTTGATGAGATTTTTTTTAATAGGTAGAGTAATTCAAGAGGAAGGTTTTTATGTAGCTATAGTACCCGTGCGAAACCGGGGCGGGTCGCTACGCTAGTACTTACGATAAGCGAAAAGTAATAAAAGTATGAGAATAGCAGATTAAGTCACGTGACCATTTTCATACATTATAATGGTCACGTGACTTATCGCTTATCGTATACGATTGCAGAATGGCATCTTCGCTAGGCCTGCCGGTTATCCCCGTAACGATAGTTTGGCGTTTCGTTTTCGCACGTCAAATTTTTTGCATGTTGGTGCACTTTTCGTGTCGTATTTTGCGATAGAATTAGCTGGGGCAGCCATTTTTCCCATACATGATTATGGTCACGTGACTTATCGCTTATCGTTGCGATAGCTATTAGTTACTAGTTACAATTGCAATTGTATTAATTGTATACGATAAGCGATAAGTCACGTGATCATAATAATGTAAGGGAAAAATGGCTGCCCCCGCTAATTCTATTGCAAAATACTTACATGCTCCAACATGCAAAATTTGACGTTCAGGCCCTACTTCCTATAGCTGCTATAGACAGTATAGACACCTTGCTCCCTCCAATGTACTAGGTATATGATGGCAACCAGCATTCTTGTTTCGAAAATGCTTCTGAATTGCAGAGCGAGTAACGCGAGGCCGTATAATATTGTCAGGCTGTCACCTTCACCCGCTACTGAATGCATTGTCATTAATTTTGTTATAGTTTGGCCGTGTACGTGTTTAACTAAGATTACAATACCAATTGATTTTGTCTATTGTTATTTTAATTCTGGAACAATATTATATTAAGAGCTTTTTCACTTTTAGAGACACCCATTAGCGTGAAATAAAAAAAAACCTTAATTTTAGTCAGGTTTATAACGACAATGTGCAGTGAATGTGCGAAGAAGTCGTCAGCTCTTGCTTCTTTAGTTAAGTCAATTTAAATGTATGGTTATACTGAACACAGTGATGTTGTTATCAAAAGGTGAAATACATTGTAGTCTCAAAAAATGGTCAGGAAAAGGTACAGGACAAAAAAATCTCTCGTGATTCTTGCAGCTATGCTATTCTCTTATTCACACATTCGACGCTGCGTTCGTCAACGAGCTCGACGAAGAGACAGCCTTCACTTCGACGTAGAGCGCAGCGCTGCGAAAAACGGTATTCACTAACGTGTAGAACAGCTCGTCGTCGAACTGTAGGCGGTAACTCTCGTCGCAGTGTAGTTCCAGCTCACGCCCCATTCGTCGCCGAGCGCTAGTGTCATTTAAAGTGCATTAAGCAGGCCATACACGTAAGGGTGTACCTGACAGGTTTGCCTGTACAGATCAACTGTTCTGGTAAACCGGAGCGTGTATGTTACAGAACTGTGCAGGTTTTCACACTTGTTCATGCAACCGAAAAAATATTGAAAATTGATATTTTTTGCGTGTGGGTAGACCTGTAGATACAATTCAACTGTGCAGGCAAAACTGAGCGTGTGTGAGTCGGTTGTACGTAGTCGTCAGTTGTCCAATGGTTGCTAGCAGGGAAGGACGCACTGGTGTTGCTGTGCAAAATGTCGTCGTCTCGTAAGCGGAACACTGTCATGGAGGACTTTATAGACATAAATATATAAATCTAAATATTTTCTTTGGCGTATAAATTGGCGTTGCAATAACCACGTTTCCACCATCGTTCATGGTATCTTCGTTTATATTTATTTCTTTTTCTTCATTAAAATAAATAATAAACCAATTAACGTTACTGCGTCGATAACAAGCGCCGCGGCCGAGGGCATGGTTTCAAATGAAAGTTTGTGCAGGGGTGAATACCATTTTTAGGCACGACGCTGCCGCAGCGCTGACACAGCGCTGTTAGCAAGGCGGTTTCCTTAGTGAATTAACACTGCAGGTATCGAGTAAGATCTTTTAAGCTTAAGCGAGTAACCTTAATTTGCGTCATGTTTGTGTGTCATCATAAAAACTCGGTTTTATGAACTATTAGCGATATTATAATATAAAAACGCCGATAAAATTTTAAATTCCTAAAGATATCGTACTTAATTTTCGCTGCGAACTGACTACAATTTAGGTAATTTAATTTCACGATGATTGGAGTGTCCCTAAAAGTGAAATTCGCTACTTATTATTTGTAATTAAAAACAAATCAATTAGATCATTAAACAACACAGATCAGCATTGACAGTGTTAACGAGTGGTAATTATTTTTATTCGCCCGCAGCTCTGGTCAAGGTAAGCAGCTGCCGACATGCGAACGAGAATGGCTGTGAATGAACGAAATTAAGAGTGAATGATAACTCCGAATAGCAAAAAACTTTTATTTCCGTGTTACTTACTTTACGTACTTTTCCATAGTTTGTACTTATCCAAAGCAATGCTACGATATCAACGAATTTCAACGAATCACGTTTTGTGTAACGAACGAATTTCGTAGAGTGGGGGATAGAATGAGCGAATGCTCGTTAGGTCTAAATGCACCTTTAGCCGCTCCGATAAATAAGAAAATGACGCATAATTCTTCAAAAAACGTATCGGCCTCGTTCCAAGGAACAATTTTGCATAACATTTTAACTGAACATTCTCACATAATTGGCGGCAGTTGTAAATAGTTAACAGTTGTTTGTTATTGCGAAGGATTTTTCTTGAAATTAGTGGCAGTAAAACCTTATAAGTATAACATAATAATCGGTTTCTGACACACAATTCTAAGGCACTGGTCTCACCGCGAGCTACTAAGCTATGAACTATGAAATATATGTATACAACATACGCACTCCCGTGTAAATAAAAGAGACACGGCGATACTCGCCCCGCTATCAGCTATCACCGCCGGGCGAGTATCGCCGTATGTCTTTTATTTACATGGGAGTGCGTATCTTTTGTTCGTGTTTATAGCCCATTAGTTCATAGCTTAGTAGCTCGCGGTGAGACCAGTGCCTAACTCATGTAATTTTATTAGCTCACGTATTTTCTGCTACCTAAGTAGTTAAAGTTTCTGCCGTGTGGTGACGGCACGACGGCAGTAAGAATACATAGTCACCACCCCAACTCTTCCCGTGGGTGTCGTAAGAGTCGACTAAGGGATTGAAGTGTCATTGGTCATTATCATTAATTTTATTGAATATTGATGGCGGGTAGTAGCATCATCATAGTGGACAAACTACTGCTATCGCCACCCTGCTTGCCCAGTGTGGCGATTATGGACATTATCTTCTATTATTCCTCCTAATGCGTCCATACGCATAGGTAATAGGAGAGGCCTTAGTCCAGCAGTGCACTTATACAATAGGCTGATGATGATATACACAGTTAATTTTTAACAATATTTTCAAAGTTAAGGAAAAGGGTTAATTCAACCTTCAACCTGCACGCATCACATTTAAATAACGGGCCCAAGTTACTTTAAAACCTAAATTCGCTGTTTTCAGTTCATTAATATTTAATAAACATTAAGTATTCAAGCCACAGATCATTGCCCACTAGACCCAACTTACGGTTCCCAATTCTGTAGAAAAAAATCCATGCGTAGATGCTTTCACTTCATTATACTAATAAAACATGGAAACCGCACGCCATACTAAATTGCCTTTCATATACGGTCCTGAATTTAAGTTGACAAGTATCACTCCCTCTTCAATGCATTACGCTAATTAATATCAATATGAACACCTATAAAAAATTGTAAAATAAGCCCTAACCGCCAATGGTAAGAGAACAATGGAAATGAGAATAAATTATAATTTATAGTAAGTGAGGTGCATTATATTCTTACTATTCTTAGGCTGACAGGCAAAACTCATTATACATAGAATAGAAACTCACTATTCTCAGCAACCTCTTATGTCAATATTGAATCAGAACTAAGATACAAGCTTTATTTCAAGTAGTAAATTGTTACCTTGTAAGTTTTGGTTGCCGTGTGGTGACGGCAGTAAGAACACATTTGTCACCACCCCAACTCTTCCCGTGGGTGTCTTAAGAGCCGACTAAGGGATTGAATTATCACTGACCATTATTTTATTGAAGATTAATGATGGGCAGCGTCATCATAGTGGAGACATTACTGCGATAACCAATCCACTTGCCCAGCGTGGCGATTATGGGCATTTACCTCCTAATGCGTCTTTAGGCATAGTTTATAGGTGAGGCCTACGTCCAGCAGTGGACTGAAACAGGCTGATGAATGATGATGAGACTTGAGTTTTGGTTGCCAACCGCCCAATTTGTATTGGTCAAAAATGTTATCATTTATCAACTTATCTACCAGGGCATCATCAATGGTAAGGTGCATTCGGCATGCCGACATGCGAAGCAATTACTGCCACGCGAATCCTAAATGAGTGAGATAATGTCCTTCGTGGAATAACAAACAAATTAGCGGACTCCTATCACGGCATGTTCGCCTGGTACCTAATAATGATGTTTAGGGCCGACCACACGGGTGCGAAAAACGACAAAACTTACAGACATACGACCATATTTACCTTTAAGTATAGATAAATACCGCCGCGTGGTGAAGCCAGTAAGTATACATATTTTGTAACAATTGTAACCACCCCGACTGTTGTGGATTGTTAACACGTTCACTGCGGTAGGGGGTCTTTCGACCCCTTACAAAGTATGGTTAAATTGGGAAATTGGGATCCTTGGGGTGACTTGAAGTATTTAAGTAATTAAAATGCAAAATTAAACATTCTGCAATCGTATACGATAAACGATAAGTACCTAATAACTGTATGAGAATGACTTTAATTCCTATGGCCCACTATTGCCTAGTATAAGTGGATCCGTACGACCGTAGTAAACATGCGCAATCGGAACTCACATGTTAAGCTGTTCCGTTTTCATTGGTAAGCCATTGGCTATATTTAAGTTCCAGGAGTAACTCTACTCTACAACACGTTTCAGCATTGAGTTTTAAATGGTTTCTTTAAGTTAATTTACATTTGGATGAGATTTGTAATCATATTTCCTCGCGATAGTGAGGGGACAAAAGTTGTATTACACTCGGCGGCAAAGTTTGTTCAACTCTCGTGCCTTGAGACCTTCACAATGCTCAAGATTCCAGTTTTTGAACCACTCGCTACGTTCGTGGCTCAATTTTGGAATCGAATGATGACTTTCTCAGGTCTCAATATTGGCACGACAGTTAAACAACAACTTTTCCCCCTTGTATAATAAATAACTATTCTAATATTTCTAATCATCCCTCTAGTACTCGCGTAATAGTGCATGAACCGGATAAAAAATAAGTCCGCATAAATAACGCCGCGCCAGCTCATGGCACGGCAACAGATTTCTTCACAAAATTGCGTCACCAGCCCTACGATCATGACAGCCCACACTGTCAACTGTCATTGTCAGCGCCCAAAATGGCGGCGCAAGGTCCAATGACCCGACCTTGTCCAGAGGTCGACCGGTGGAACCTTTTGGACCTTTACATTTTTGACATTTTATAACGAGTTTGTCCCTGCGAAATACCGGAGAGAAGCCATTTTAGTGTAATAATGTGTAGATACTGCTATTTCGCCGAAATATTTTTCGTTTAATTTAACTTCCCAACCAACATATGGCAGATGATTCACTTGGTATACCAACATTTATCAAATTATGATTTGCCATCTTTCATTTGGCCGAATTTTAATTTGGCAACTAAGTTAGGTTAGTCTGGAACATGATAATCAGTGACCGTACGATTTCCAGCGTTATTGGTGCAATGTAGTTCAATTAAAGGATATGGTTTAAGTTATTTATAAGGAGATAGTGAGTTAAGGTTCGTTATAGTCTTGCAACGTGTTATTACTCGTATACACTTAACCAGACCCTTGAATTCCTTTAACTAAACGTCTAGGGTTTTCGGTGAAATGTAGTTGAGTTAAAGGAAACCAGCGGTCAATTTTAAGCTGTAACGTATCACAAAGATGAACGTTGTAACACAAAGATGAACCTTAACTCGGAGATAGCGATTTCGAATAACTTACTTCACATCCCTTAATTGAACTACGCACCAAAAATGCTGGAAATCGTAATGTCTGGTGATAATGCGAAAGAAACGTCTGCGTGACGTTGGTTTGCCGCGTGATGATTCTGGCAAATGAAACTATGGGAATCACGAATTTTATGTTCTGTTGTGGGAATAATTCTTTGGGAAGTGATAATGTGCCATAAAATTTTCGCCCACATATTAATAAACCAATTTCAAAGTTGTTAAAATAATGTATCACGATACAAGTGTGAAAAAAGTTCGAAACTTGTAGCGATAAATTAAGACACGACGGAAG
The DNA here is from genome assembly GCA_025490895.1 of Thaumatotibia leucotreta. Lineage (NCBI taxonomy): Eukaryota > Metazoa > Arthropoda > Insecta > Lepidoptera > Tortricidae > Thaumatotibia > Thaumatotibia leucotreta. The sequence continues at coordinate 20,264 of JALPQI010007166.1, read as the reverse complement.
TATTTTAAATCAACATGTTACGAATTTACTAATCGCATCTATATCGTACGACGTACGACGTTTTTCCGTACAGATTCAACCTGACATAAAATTAAACACTTCTCGCATTAATAAAACACCATCTGTACTGAAATTAGATTAATCAGGGTTAGTTAATACGGTGTTTCTGTGCGATTTTTTACGCGTTTTTATTGTTCATTAGCATCACCACTTTATTATCCGTTTTATAAGAGCAACGAGCAACGAGACTATTATGCCAGAATAGCAGACAAACATGCGTCTACTACAAGATAAACGAAAATGACACCAGTATTTATACGCAGTTCATCAATAATTTGGGAATGGTAATGACTTGATTTGTGCGACGGAATAATCGCATAGAACTACCCTAATAATGCTGCGGCCACGACATTGGTCTAAGGCGACCGGCTTAGCGGAAAACCATACTCATTGATTCGCTCGCCGCTAGTCGCCTACTTAATATTAGGCATCTTACAAAATTGCAAGCCCACAACTCTACCTTTACTTTTAGTATCTGACTGACTTAACTTCACAGGCTATTTTAAATTTAAAATCGTATTTCGCTTTTATTTTCGGCTAATGCATTATTTATTTTTTACGTTTTGGGATCACCTTATCGATTTTCGTCTTCAGCCTCTACATTATCAAAAACAAAAAATCCAGAACGAATGGGACTCTGGACTCTATACAACTATTATAGATTTGCAGATCAATATATGCTGGACTTAGCCAAAACGATGGCAAAATCTGAAGGTCTACCATAACCATATTCGAAGTGTACCCTCACTGTCACACAATACGAACTAATTCACAAGTGCGAAAGAGAGACATCATGTCGAACGCAGTTGGAAGCCTATCAGCGTTTGCGCATGCGAAATGCGCGATCAAGATGCGCCGGAGTCGATATTATGTAGATTTAACAATGCCTCTAAACTCGTATTCGGGGCACGAAGTGGAGTAACTGCTTTGCGAAATAAGAAGCGAAATGTTTTTTTAGGGTTCCGCACTGAAAGGGCAAAACGGGATCCTATTACTAAGGGCTTGTCCACGTCATACGATTTTGGACCCCTCTCCCCATGGTGATATTTGGTGATATAGCCCCCCCCCCCTAGCCAATATGACGTGTAATTTTTACCAACGTTTTTTTTAATAAAACTTGTTCCGGGTTTGACATCTGGTCATATTTAAAGATCTTAAAGATGATCTTAAAGAAAAGTATACTTATTTTTCTTTACTAGCTATAATGCTGTTCAGCAGAGATTAACAAAAACTTACACGTAATTTTTTACTGACTTCCCCTCCCCCTATACAGTATGACGAGATTAAATAATGGACAATCTCTAAAGGTGCGTTTAAACCAAAAGAGCATTCGCTGTTCTAGCGCCCGTTCTACGAAATCAAACAATCACGTTTTGTGTACCGATCGAATTTCGTAGAGTGGGAGGTTAGAACAGCGAATGCTCTTTTAGTTTGACTTGAACGCACCTTAATACGGCAAAAAGGCGTTCCCGAATAAAATAATTCAGGCTACATTTCCCACAGTGGGCGACCACGACCTAACGAGTTTTTTTCATTCGTATTCCATTGAATTATTGCCAAAATTGCGAACAAAGGTTTATTAAAATTCCACGCCGCTCGAACAGCAATCTCAGACTTTATTATTGGGGCTGGTATTATGTACAACTCGTTCACATTAGCGAAAATAACTTGTTTCATTCAACATTTAAATACGTTTTGACTACATCTAGTTACTTAAGTCTAGCAATAATGTACCGACGAAAAGCTTCCAAAATAGATAGTCCATGTTATATATGGTCGCAGCATAAAAGATATAAGTAGTTTCGTTGACAGTTCGTATTGTGGATCGCTTATCCTTCTGCCTCCCAGAGACCTACCAAAAGGTCTTCTCAGACAAAAGAAATTCTATTCTATTTCCTATACTTTTAATTCAAAATTCACTGGCAAATTTTATTGTCTTGGCGGCCGGCAGGGCAGGAGGTCATAGAATAGTACATTTCGATGCAAGTGCAAACATTTTTTTTTCGACGAGGGTGATAGTTGGAGCCCGAGTGAAACGAGGGCGACAATCACCAGAGTTAAAAAGAAGTTTTTACACGTGTATCGAACGACTTTTTTCATAACAAGTAGGTACCTTAAAAGAGAAATTAACGCACGCGAAGCGTGCGCAAAGTTTACTTTTCCGCACCAGTTAGGAAAAATTAGATTTTGTCGCCCATTTTCAGTGCCAAAAGTTGTAACACAAAATTTTACGTCGCAACACAAAAATTATGACGTTAAATTTTGTTTTAATTAAAATTCCGTTATTACGCAATCGCCCATTGTAAAATCTAATTTTAATTTCTAAAGGTGCATTTAGACCAAACGAGCATTCGCTCATTCTATCCCCCATTCTACGAAATTCGTTCGCTACGCAAAACGTGATTCGTTGAAACTCGTTGATGTCGAGAGTGGGGGATAGAATGAGCATTCGCTCGTTTGGTCCAAATGCACTTTTTTTTCGTAGCATACACGCATTGTGATTTTTGTGTATGTGTATGTTACGAATAAAGTTATTTCTATTTCTATTTAAAATAACTATCAACGATAGCCATAACTTTCTTCGAAGCCATATTAGGACTGTATCTAGGGCTCCGCTCCCCGGCAGTAGAATGTAGTTCGGCTGTATAGCGCAAGGACGCGGCCTTTTAAGGCCTGCGCGGACACTGGCCGAGTTATTACGGAATACATTTATCTTACCTTTAAACGAGAAATTCCTGTACTTTAGTTACTTTTAGAACATGATTTCGATTGAATCAAATAAAACCTTTTTAATACATCTAGGTTTTTTTTTGATAAAAGATATCTACATATACGTAGCTGTCGTTCCACATCATACGAGTATGTTTTTTTTTACATTTTTTTATGGTGCTCTATTTTCAAAACTAGTTAGATTTAACCCTTAAACAGGCTGACAGATCAAAAAGACAATCAAATGAGAGTCTTAATACTTAATGAAAATATAATTACATTTTCAAGTGCTGAATGTAGTAGGTACGGCCGAGGAATTAAATTTTCCTACCCATTTCGTACCTTGTCATAGTAGCTATAATATGACAGTCCTAGCAGCTTTCATATTGATTGTCACTGTGACAAGGTACGAAATGGGTAGGAAATTAAATTCCTCGACTGTAGATACATATATCACCTGTGCCTGTTTAAGGGATGTAAATTGTAACACATATAATTTAAATATAACTTAACTAAACCTAACCTAGGTTAATATTTTCTTCGGTTACCGCGAGGATTACACATGAAATAAAACTATGAAAACGGATAAACTCGCTTATATTAACTAATTTTAACTTCATTCCGACGTTTCGAACACTTTACAGGGTTCGTGGTCTTTGCTAACCTAGGTTGTTAAATTTCACGTAAGTAATGACTAATGAGATGAAAAGTGTCCTTATCACTGGTCCAGCTTGTATATTTCCCCCTGTGTACTTATACAGTCCGTGATACAGTCAGTGCCTTTGGGTTATACCTGTCTCACTCGCCTCGTATAGGTACCTATGCAAAAAGAGCGATCGAAACGAGACGGGTAAAAAACCGAAGGTTTTTCTAACGCCTCCCAGACTGTAATATATAGAGCCAAGCACACGGCCGGTCGTTATGGTGAGATCTATGACAGTGGGTGTCACAGATGAAATGATGATGATGATTTACATCTACAAACACCAGTGGCCTATCCTATCCCACAAAACTTTACAAGCGCAAACTTTTACAAAATTGTATAAATTCCCATAGAAAAAGTTGTAAATTGTGTAGAATTATTAAACTGGAATCGGAAAGAGATTCGAAAGTACTGTTAACGCAACAAATGATACAACATTTATCGAGAAATGAGTTGTTTATAGATGTAGTGAGTGCTTAATTAATCTATTGTTTGCAAGTCTCTGCACTCAAGCGATGAATATAACAAATATATGAAAATAAATATGTATTTATCCTAAATTGACTTATACCTACACTGTTGTGTCAACAGTACTTTCGAAACCCATTCTATGATAATAGAATTGTAGTAATTGTACACTTGTAAAGTTTTGTGGTACTAGCCCTTCTTCTTCTTCTTCTACTTAAGAGCCTGGCTCTTGTCGGTGGAGTAAACGCCATTCCGTTCGTTGTCCTGCCAATGTTTTGAGCTCCTGATACGACACTACATTTATTTTCTCCTTCACTTGGTCAAAAAATGCTCACTTGGTCAAAAATCTAAGTCTCCCTCGGCCCCTCTTCCCTTCCACTTTTCCTATACTAGCTCGAGGAATATTATTTATGAATGACCGGTCATTTATAATATTCGCCGGTCAGTTATCGAAAATGACGGACACTTTGCAACTCTACTTGGGCGGTTCTCCGAGAGCGTTTTAACCACTCGGATTCGTCATCCCGCGATAGGGGCACTTGCCCCCCTAACACTCGACTTAGGTATACCTAGGTGCTGTTTGAAGTATAAAATACTATCATATCATAGGGCAATGCCCCCCTCTCCCCCCTGGACGAAGTCCTGGATCCGCGTCTGCTGTAAAGGGATTGTCCATTAATCACGTCATTAGAGGGAGGGGGAGTCAATAAAAAAGTAGCAATTATCACCAAAAGGGAGGGGGCGGGGTCATGGGATAAATCACGTGTAATTTTTTGTTACTCTCTGCTGAACAGCACTATAGCTAGTAAATAAAAAAATACTTTTCCTTGAGATCACTTTTTAAATATAACCAGATGTCAAACCCGGAACAAGTTTTATTAAAAAAAACGTTGGTAAAAAATTACACTTCATATTGGCTAGAGGGGGGGGTCCTGAAAATATCAAAAAGGGAGGGAGGGGTCCGAAATAGGCAAAAAAAATTATTAATGGACAAGCCCAAACACGCCGAATATTCACCCACTTACACTACTACTTCTCCTTTACATTTATCTTAGTTCTTAAAATAATCGCTACAAACAGGTCACAGGTACTTTTTCGCAAAGCAAGTAAAACGTCAATGATGTATAAACTATGAACGAAGGTAATCGCGCCATCGATCGCGCGATCGATAATTAAAAGCGGCAAGATTTATGCGCTCGCGCCGCCGGCCACACGTTACGCGCAACGCGCAAAAAGGGTTAATAAATATGATTTATTAAAATACTTTTCGCCTCACTAGCTTGTAAAGCGCTCGTTTATCCTTTTTAGGTGGATTTAGACCAAACTTAGACGATTTTCGTTCGTTACACAAAACGTACCTAATTCGTCGAAATACGTTGATTTCGTAGAGTGGGGGATAGAATGAGCGAATGCTCATTCATTTTAATCACTGGTGAGTAAAGTAAAGACCTTGGAACGTAGCGCTAAGTAGCATTAATTTGGCAGATAACAAAACGTAAAATAGGTACTCATGAATTATTTTACAATTCGAATTAATCGTTTAAGAATTTTGGGAAAAATACAAAACTCTCTACTAAGGGATTGAAGTGTTACTGACAATTATTTGACAAAATATTGATGATGGGCAGCAGCGTCATCATAGTGGACACATTACTGCGATCGCCAATCCGCTTGCCCAGCGTGACGATTATGGGCATTTACCCCCTAATGCGTCTATATGCATAGTTGATAGGAGAGGCCTACGTTCAGGTGGACTGAGATAGGCTGATGATGATGAGCTCATGGTACGGCTACAGGCTTGCACCTGCCCGATAACGTATGATGTATGCGTTCGCGCAGGTTCAATCAGCTGTGGGCGATGAGGCACCAGAGTAGTGACTTTGTGAAGGAAGTAAGAAGTTTCAAATTTTCTATTAGCCATAAACAATATGTGCCTATACAATTTTTCAAATTTGCTACCTTTTTTACCGACACCATAGATGTCATATATACCATAGATCAAGCAAACGTATCTACTTAGCGTGTCAAATGAACTCAGTGAAATCCACTGAGTTGTCCATCTTTAATCGCAGCTTGCAGCTTTCGGGCGTCAAATTTTGTAAGTTGAAGTGAACAAAAACATTAATAATGCCTCTTTAAGTAATATGAATTGCAACAACACAAAAAATATGAATACTCAAGGACCTGAGACATATTTAAAATCATAGGCAAGTAACAACTTCAGTACAAAATCTGACACGCTCGGCCGCCTTACAAATGAATAAACTTGTTTCTCCTATCCAAATCTAATTCTGTGACTGCCACATTTTGTTGGACAGAGTATGCCATATAGTTTGTATGACTAACTTTCGTAACACAGTTAAAGGTGGTCATTCTATCCCCCTCTCTACGAAATCAACGAATTTCGACGAATCACGTTTTGTAACAAACGAATTTCGGAGAGTGAGGGAATGAGCGAATGCTCGTTTGGTCTAAATGCACCTTAACGCGATCGTGATTTTTGTTTTGATTAAAGCCTTAACTATGTAATTTTTTTTGCAATTGGCTCTTATTTAGATTCATAAACGAAAGTTTACAAAATGTAGAAAAATGAAACGAGAGATATTGTGTAATTAATGACGATAAGAGACAATAATTGTGTCACAAGGGATCAAAATGGTATATTTCCGGCGTGGGCGTATATTGAATCCTGAGCGTAATGAAGGATTCAAGCGTTAACGCCCAAGACGAAATAATTTTGATACCATGTGACACATACTGCTTTTCACACCACCTATGAGAAAAATAAAAGATATATATTTAACATTTTTAATACACATATTTAATACTTATGCAAATAATCGTGAATTTTTATCAATTATGAACCTACTGTTTATTTTCATATTTCATTGTTATTTTTTAGGCTGGCAATAGAAAGTCCTCGAGCAGAAAAGTGGCACTTTAATCCCTCCTAGCAGGGAAGAAAAGACCCGTATGCGAATAGGCTGTGTGAAAACATTTTTGCATTGTACTTACTTAACTCAGTGTTGAATACACCATCTATTTTTGTTTCCTATGACGTTACTAGTGTCCGCGATCGTATAAAGGTGCGTGCAAACCAAAAGAGCATTCCTGTTCTATCCCCCTACTCTACGAAATTCGATCGTTACAGAAACGTGATTCGTTGATTTCGTAGAGTGGGGGATAGAACAGCGAATGCTCTATTGGTCTGCACGCACCTTTAACTGTATCTCACACTGTATCACTAACAATACAACGCGTTACAAATAATACTTAAAATTCATATAATTGTGACTCACAAAAATGTTTTAATTCGTAACACGCCAATAATGTATTATTTCGTTGTGGGTGTACGTAGGAAGCGTCAAGGCGCTACCGGCCTTTACTTGGCATCCTTTGCACTTCTGATTTCCTGGTACCCGCTTACGTGTAAGGTTATTTGGATTGCAGAAAATGTGTGCATCATCACATTCATCACTCGGTCTCGGTACCTCTTAAGGTGCGTTCAAACCAAAAGAGCATTCGCTGTTCTATCCCCCGTTCTACGAAATCAACCAATCACGTTTTGTGTACCGATCGAATTTCGTAGAGTGGGAGGTTAGAACAGCTAATGCTCTTTTAGTTTGAACGCACCTCATTCATCACTCGGTCTCCGTACCTCTTAAGTTGCATTTAGACCAAACGAGCATTCGCTCATTCTATCCCCACTCTACGAAATTCGTATGTTACACAAAACGTGATTCGTCGAACTTCGTTGATTTCGTAGAGTGGGAGATAGAATGAGCGAATGCTCGTTTGGTCTAAATGCAACTTAAGAGGTACGGAGACCAAGTGATGAATGAGGTGCGTTCAAACTAAAAGAGCATTAGCTGTTCTAATCTAACCTCCCACTCTACGAAATTCGATCGGTACACAAAACGTGATTGGTTGATTTCGTAGAACGGGGGATAGAACAGCGAATGCTCTTTTGGTTTGAACGCACCTTAAGAGGTCTCCAGGAACTCCACCTTGTGGAGGGCCTTTTTTTTTTTTTTTTACGTTGGGAAAATGCTTTTACGCATCCTGTCGTGAGACAGGTATGACGGACTATGGAGCAGTGACCTCCACTACCGTCTAAAAACCCAACGAATGCCATCTCCGCTTTTGACGGGGTGACGCAAGATCGCTTTGAGCATTTTACTGCGTCACTCCAGCGGGCAGCCAAGCTGCAGACCCAATGGGGCACCAAAGAGTAAGTGGCCCCAGTCCAATGACCTTTCGGCTATGTTGGTATGCTAGGGCGGAGCTAGCAGATGTGCGTAGCGTCTGCGCCGACCTCCAAGCCTGCGTCGACGGAGCGGGTGTGCTTCAGGGTCATTTTCTCTCTCCCGCTCCGAGGCCTCCTTCTGCGAAATGGTATCCTCGCAGAAGGCGGTTACGGCTTTCCAGCTTCTCTCGCTGTCGAGCATCGCGTTTACGATGACCTTGTGGAGGGCCTACCCACGCTACGCCTTCCGGTACGTGGCCGCCACTCAATAACCTTCCCGCCCCAACGGCCATCGGTTCTACGCGCAATGTGCCCCGCCCACTGCCACTTCAGTTTAGCGATTCGGAGAGCTATTTCGGCTACTTTAGTTCTGCTGCGGATGGTCTCATTTTTAATCCGATCACGCAGAGAGACTCCTAGCATAGCCCTCTCCATAGCCCTTTGGGTGACTTTGAGCCTTATGTCTTATGCGGCCCATTGTAAGCGGCCACGTTTCAGTACCGTATGTCATCACTGGCAACACACACTGATTAAAGACTTTCGTCTTCAAACACTGCGGAATATTGGACGAAAATATGTGTCGTAGCTTCCCGAACGCTACCCAACCGAGTCAGATTCGACGATTGACCTCTTTCTCGAAGTTGGACCTACCTAACTGAATAGTTTGCCCTAAGTATATATATTCGTCTACAACTTCGACTGTAAATTCTCCGATTATTACGGGAGTTGGTGCTACATTCGTAGCTACGTTGGTGCTACGTTGGAATTCGACATGATTTTCGTCTTATCCATGTTCATTCTAAGACCAACTCGCTCGGAGGCTTTACTGAGGTCAACGAGCATAGTACTTAAGTCCTCCAAGGTCTCAGCCAAGACTACTATATCGTCAGCGAATCGAAGGTGAGTGAGGTACTCGCGTTTATGTTGATACCCAGCCTTCTCCAGTCCAGAGTCTTAAAGACATCCTCCAGTGCAGCGGTAAACAGCTTAGGGGAGATGACATCTCCTTGCCTAACTCCCCGCTGCAGCAGAATAGGCTTCGAGCTCTGGTCTTGGAGTCGGACTGACATTGTGGCGCTCTCGTATAAACACTTCAACACCTCGATATAGCGGTAGTCAACTTGGCACCGTTGGAGAGACTGTAGTACTGCTCAGGTTTCGATCGAATCGAAGGCTTTCTCGTAGTCCACAAACGCTAAACAGAGGGGCAGGTTATATTCTTCGGTCTTCTGTATAACCTGGCGAAGCGTATGGATGTGGTCTACGGTACTAAAGCCTCTTCGGAAACCGGCTTGTTCGGGAGGCTGGAAGTCATCAAGCCTGCGTGCAAGACGATTCGTAATGACTCTTGAAAACAGCTTATAGACATGGCTCAGAAGTGAGATGGGTCGGTAGTTCTTCAATAAAGCGTTGTCACCTTTTTTGAAGAACAGTACCACCACACCTTTGTTCCATGCCTTTGGCGTTCTCCCTTCCAGTAAGACGGAATTGAACAACTTCTAAAGGGCCGTAAGGATCGGTTTACCACCCGCCTTCAGAAGCTCTGCTGTAATTCCGTCCTCCCCAGGCGCCTTGTTATTTTTGAGCTGTTCAAGAGCCATTCTAATCTCGCACAGGCTGATGTCCGGGATGTCTTCTGTATAGTGTCGGGTCAGTCTAGCTCTGAGGTCTTCCGCTAGATCAACTTCGGGTCTGCTAGTTGACGTGTACAGCTGTCCATAAAAACCCTCTATCTCACTCAGCAGCTCAGATCTGGATGTGACGATTCTACCATCCTCAGTCTTTAATTTGGCGAACTGGCTTTGCCCAACAGATACATCCCTTGCAAAAACTTTAGAGCCCTTGTTCCGCTCGATGGCTTCTTCTATACACTTGGTACGGAATTGGCGCATATCGCGTTTGAGGGACTTAGAGATCTGTCTGTTGAGCTGCCGGTATAAAGTCGCATCAACTGATACTTCAAACTTCTGTCAAAAGCAAAAGTCAGTCTTTTCAATGACAATTTTCTAAGGTTGGATCCTTTTTGCTAAACTACGTCCAAATAAAAAACTGGAATCTGTTCTACGTTAGGGGACACAATTATTTTCCCCACCATAACTACCTGAACCTAACAAAAGATACGGGCCAATCACGAAACATCCAAACTCAGGACAATGACATAGCCTAGCTTCTAATTAGATAGTATTTACAATCACCGCTAAGCCCTTTAAATTTTACCTGCAAGTGCTACCTTAGATAACACGATGAGTAACAAAAGATCTTATGATTTACGAGCACAGTAACAAAATTACCACATAAATAGGTGCCTGAGCCAGATAACATTAAAATACTTATTTGAAAGTACCACGTGAATCGATAAAATAATTTAACATCATAACATGTTTAAGCAAAAAGGTGTGAAATAACTTTCGTTAAGAAAACAACAAGAAAAATAATAAAAAGTTTGCATACACGATATTTGTAAACAAATTTTAAACATGACCAAACATTCTTAAGCGGTAAGTTACCGAGAAATTTCCGTAATTTACCGTAATTTCCATCAATGAGAATTACCGTAAATGCGTAATTTACCGACGGCACATCACTAGTAATAATGTATGTAAATGGTCACGTGACTTTTCGTTCGAATCTGTACTTCTCATTACGTTTATAACTTATGGCTTATCGTATACGATTGCGTCTTGGCTAGGCCTACTGGTTTCCTACTTTTCCTAGTATGTAGTTCATTCTAGAATGATTTTAAACTTGTTACGAAGCAAAGTTTAGAAAAAATCTTAATAAGGGCCTTAGTATCCCTATATTTTATGAAACATAACATCCAACAGAATCTGCTATGTAGAGGTGCATTCAGACCAAACGAGCATTTGCTGTTCTAACCCCCTACTCTACGAAATTCGATCGTTACACAAAACGTGATTCGTTGATTTAGTAGAGTAGGGGATAGAATAGCGAATGCTCGTTTGATCTGAATGCACCTTAAGAATTTATTGCGAATGCTGAAAAAAAAACGTACCTATTTCTAAATATAAAAATTGAAAAGTATATTTAAGCGTAAATTCTATCTAGTTTTAGTTTTAGTTATACTTTTAAATTTTAATTTTGTTTAAGCGTAACGATAAGATTACAAGTAAGATTATGCAAAAAATAATATACATAAAAGCGGTTGATTGATTCAATCATAAATTAATCATCGTCCCGTCTTTTCGGCACAGCAGGCTTGGCATATTATTTTTTAGTTACGAAAGTGACTGTTATTTGGCTGTGTCAAATAAAGAATCGAAACGTTGATGGGAAAGTACAGTTTTCTGACCATCGATGTTATTCTTCACCGAAAAGCGATACCTAGGTAAATAATAACATTAATAACTAATAAATAACATTTGTCAAATATAAAATATAAAATATATCTCATTGCTTTAGGAATTTTGAATATACGTGCTCCGTCCGACAGACTAACTAACTTGTTATAACTGTATACAGGTTTTTTTAGTAGAAAAATGTAACAAAAAAGTACACAATGTATAAATTTTTATTAAACCGGCTATCACAATTCTTATTGTCTCATGTCCGATGTTCCGACACCTACCATTGCAGACTGGCTTCATTGTCGATACGTTACATGGGCAGTGACGTCACGGTGGCGATGACGTCACTTGTGGGCGCCGTGTAAGGCAATGGTATTTGGCACTTGTACCAATATTGGTGGTTTGTCAGCCTCCGTAGCCAAGTTGGTAGTTGGTAGTGACCCTGCCTATGAAGCTAGAGGTTCCAGATTCTAATCCCGGCGAGGGCATTATTTGTGTATTTATTTATCACAAATATTTATTCCTTGGTCATGGATGTCTATGTATTTAAGTATCTATATGTATCTATTTATTATATATATCGTCGCCTAGTACCCACATCACAAGCCTTAATTGAGCTTACCGTGGGACTAGGTTAATTTGTGTAAGATGTCCCAAGTAGACGTGTGAAAAAAACTTAGATAAGAGCATTTTCATCACACTTGCTGTCTAAGCGCGCCATTGCTTGAATCCGCAGCGGGAGTAATAGAAAAGTGAAATTCCCTAGGGAGTAATAGAAATTTCAGTACGTCATTTAATAATATTTTGTCTTAAAACTTGTTTTTTGGCGGCAAGTGTGATGAAAAACATTGTATACATCACGGTCGGTAAGCGGAATACTAACTCGAGTCATTAAAAGCAGTCGGCGTCGGGCTTCTAATACTCTCGTTAATAATTCCGTACTTACCTCCCTTGATGCACAATGTACTATTAATGAAAATCGTTTACGTCGCATATTTGTGTTACTAAGTTACCCTTATAGTTTGTATGACTAACTTTCGTAACACAATGGAAACAGATTTTTGTTTTCTTTAAGCCTGTAACTATTGTACAAGTTTTCAAATCGATTAAGGCACTGGTCTCATCGCGAGCTACTAAGCTATGAACTATCGCCCTATCGGCTATAAACACGAACAAAAGATACGCACTCCCGTGTAAATAAAAGAGACACAGCGATACTCGCCCTCGCCCAACTAGCTATCCCGCCGTTCGAGTATCGCATTGTCTCTTTTTACACGGGAGTGCGTATCTATTGTTCGTGTTTATAGCTCATAGTTCATAGCTTCGTAGCTCGCGGTGAGACCAGTGCCTAAAAGGAAATTGGTTTCAGCACCTGTCAAGCAATATTCTACTGTCACTTGCAACATACAACCGACAGTAGCTTAACTCGAAATAGTAACTAAATTAGAATGTGCAACAAATCCCTTACTCGTTTAATCGCCTTGCAATCTGTCGGACATGTTGAACATGTAAATGCACTTATGCAATGCCCGGTAGCTCAACTCGCAATGTACCTACCGAGAAGTTTTATAAGTTGCGAAACTTCTATAGAGAATGTTCTCGGCAACTTTGTACTGAAATCATTTTTTTCAATCGTTAAACAACTGCACTTAGGCATACCTAAGTCCAGTGCAAGTCCCCATTGCTTGATTTTATGTGCGATACTGATTTGCCTTTGAATAAAATACGTATCTTCGTTAATTTATTTTATTTCATCTCCAGCTTAATTATTTTTACGTCTTCACCACGTTTGTTCGTTCACCGTTCAAATCGTTCTACCGTCCCTCTCGCACCATCTACCATCCTACTCTCACACAAACGCTCCGTTCCACTCATCTTCTTACGTTCCGATCCTACACTTATACGTATTACACGCTTTTATTTGTAAAAAAATAAAGAATATTTTTTATACAAGTGATCGCAAGTGCGAACTAAGTTGTTCATCTACTAAAGGTGCATTTAGACCAAACAAGCATTCGCTCATTCTGTCCCCCACTCTACGAAATCAACGAATCACGTTTTGTGTAACGAACGAATTTCGTAGAGTGGGGGATAGAATGAGCGAATGCTCGTTTAGTTTAAATGCACCTTAAGTGGTCAGTGTTTGACGGACATGATGCAAGTTCCCAACTGCCCACATGGCAGTTATGTCATAACAATCAATGTCTTACAACATGACATTGGAGAGTCCGTATTAAGTGTTATTGCCGTTACGTTAAGATGATATCAAAGCATATTTTAAACGAATCTTAATCTACGTCGCGTGTAATTAAAAGCTGTAAATGCTTTGCCAAATCGTTTTGATAGTTTATATTACCAGTTACATACTTAGACAATTTCTTGTTGTCAATATTAAAGGATTTCGCAATTAAAAGGCCCACGGAAAAAACATGTCCAGTGCTTAAAAAAATCAGCGCAAATTCACACCTTATTCTGTTAAACGTAAGGTTGTTTTTCCTTCTGTAATTTGAATTGACTAGACATGTTCTTTCCGTCCTTCAATTATAAATCAATTTTGAAAACAGTTGAGTCAACCAGCTAGAATTATTTACCAAGAAACGAATGAAGATGGACAAACAGAAAGGCAAATATGCGGAACAATTGTTTCCTAAGCAAAAATTGTTAGGTTAGTCAGTAATTCTTAAAATAATTAATTTGTAGTTGTTAATTCCTAGAAAAAATTAGTTCGTATATAAAGTTATTGAAAAGCTTTGTGACCTTACAATTTTCACTCTTCCATAATATTTATTTTTGATGCCTCACCACGAGCTCTATAACAATTTAGAGTGCATCGCCGACCGCGAGTGTTGTAATTGACGAACCTAGACAGAAGATCGCTATCTGATGGACCTTTCTGTCATATCGTAAAGTTGGCTTCAAACTCGTCTATTGATTATGTCATAGGTGTCAGCTGGGAAGTAAGTCCGAAGATTTTAGTACCATTTCGTATCGTGTCAAAATGGTACCATAAAAAGGGGTAAATAGGAATGTAGAGTTTGTAGAGTAAACTGGTCTGTTAGCCCAGACAAACAGTCCAGCTTAGAATAACACATATGAAAAAATCTGTTCTAAACTAGACTGTTTGTCCTAGGCTGACAGACCAGTTTACTTTACATTCCTATTTACCTCGTTTTACGGTACATATATATAAATCGATTTCCTAGACTAATTTATTTATTTGTTAAAAATACAACATAAGTATTTATTTATAAACGATGTTAACAGCCGTAAAACTGTGTTAAGACAGTTTGTCTACAGGAAGACCTTAGAACAGCATAAACTTTCTTAAACGGTTACCCCCTCATTATTAAACGTCTCCTAACTTAGCAAGCCACTAAGTATTATTTGTCCTTTTCACTCATAAAGACATATTGTTGCCATTTTGTGTGTTTGTTTATTTATGTTTTACTTAGTATACTATGTGTGTTTATTCAGTTATTACGAAGTGTACGAATATATAATTGTTTTATTATAAGTACACTATTCTTAATTTTTTTTTTATCTTGTTTCAGGAAATCACAAGATGAGACTGAAGTTACCAATACTGCAAGCGTAGCATAGCTGATGCTACCACAGACATAGTCAGGTAAAACTGTACAACAAACACTAACATTACTCTAATTGATAACCATTTCCTCAACCCAATCCTCGTATAAATATATGAGGTAAAATTATCAGCATCCTTTTCCAAAGGCATATAAAAGAAAAGGACAGTTAATATTTATCAGACAGATATATTTTATTCGAAGATGGTGAAACCGGTCTACTACCGCGAAAATCGAAATTCGTAAATTTCGAGGATTTTTCTCTGTCACTCAAACGAAGACGTCATTAGAGTGAGAGACAAATCTTCGAAATTTACGAATTTCGTTTTTCGCGGTAGGGCCGCAGACCCTTAGCCTGGTAAATTCCGATGTCTGCCTAACCTCATACTGAAAATATCTTGTTATGTGGATAATCCGGACGTCTACTTTTAATCATCTAAAGTCCAATTCTAACTTGCAAATTTTCCTGATCACATTGGTATATTTCATAAAGATATCTGAGATTTTGTTCATGTTGATGCAACACTAAAAGTAGATAAATATGTATTCTTAGTAGAAGTACCAATTAAGAGATGACTTGATCGTAGTAGTTTATTCATCACACATTCTCGTTGAGTACGAGGTACGAGAGTATCCTCATAGCAATCTAAAGATAGACGAAGGTTATCTTGATGCCTTTTTTGAAAGCTTTGTTTTGGAAATCACAATTAATTCTATAGTCCACATTAAGAATTACTAGACGAAATCAAATGTAACTTATTTAACCCTCACGTACATAAGCCTTTTTTAATCTGTTTAACTCCATATCACATTAAAACAGAAACTTTTTCTTTTATAGAATGTACAGATGTACTTACTCAGTTTGAAGTAACTAAGATAATGCCACGTTTACAAGTAATGGACTTCTAATAATTTCAATTATTATTGAAGTTATTGCATTATCACGACTCAGAGTAGGTTGAGTATCTTTTCTCTTTTATCTAATGTTGCCTTCAATGTACGAATAATAAGTCATTTAAGCGACAAATTACTTAAATGATTTAACTGTTAGTCGTGACCACTCAACAAATGAGCATTTTAATAATTTGGCAGTTATATCTGACATTTGGAAAGGCAACGAAGCAAAAATATATTTCCTTTAGTATGTTTCACATTAACAAATGTTTACAGATAATACCGATGATAACGAAACATCAGTAAAAGTAACCGTCAACGATACCGTGAGAAACGGTGCCAATAAACAAATGACAGATGAAACCGGGGCCACAGACAAACCTGAAGATGGCGATAACGTAAAAACCGAAAACGAAACGAAAGAACCGAAGAGAACAGTTTCTTTTAACAGAGACGTACACGTCAAGAGATTCGGTGAGTCTCGGTATGGTGGCTCTTGGACATTACCCCGTATGTCGTGGTGACTAATTATAACGAATACCGTTTAAATTGTAAACGTTCGATCTTCTGACACGGAGATAACAAATGTATATACTCGTATTTTTAATAACTAAAGCAGTGGTTTTTCCGCCTTTTATCTTCAAACTTAAACCATATTATAACCTTATGTCCTGGTACTAAATTATGATTTTATGATGTTCTCATTTAGTATCAAATTGTCGTGTTGCAAAATATCATAAGCAACTAGCGATAAAAGTATGCTTTATGTGAGATCTCAATATGATATTAATTATTCAATGAACAATGTCCCGTAGTATGCTTTTGTTAGACTCACTTCCAAAAACGCGCAGTATATTTAGATTGGCTCTGTGCGTATCGCTACTGTGCGTATACTTGGAAATTTACTACGGGGAGTTTAGAATTGAATACTCGTAGTCAACATATTTATGGAAGCGAGCATACTTACGACTCTTTCAGAACTAAACAAAACAATGCCGGCACCCGTAATAGCAACTACGTAAACATTTTTAGATTATACATTGAATTCTTCCATCGACATACGAGGTGTGTTCAAGAGTTTAGCCGGTAACTATACGTCTATTTATTAACCACTCACAATACTGAAAGAGACGAGGACGGGTTGTTAACATACTAATTTTCGATTAACGTTCATCTAACCGGTATGTCTGTGGATTCTGTAGCTTCAATAACACCTAGCACTCTTCTCAACTTTTTCTTAACTTTACAGTATAAAAAAATACCAATCTGTTTTATATAGACCTTGTATCTTGTATTATTTTGAAATTTAAGGTACATAATTCATGAGGCAATATGCAAAATATACAAGCCAAAAAATGTTTTTGTGCGAAACGTTATAAGCACCTTTCTTTTTATTTAATGTGAATCAATTACTTTGATGCCTTGATCGTGATGCTCGCTATGATATGTGAACATAATTATCATCATGAATTTTCTTAATAGTATTTGATAAATGAAGTTGAAATATACTTACTCCATGGTAAAGAGGAACACAATTAATGTGTTTATAAAAAATATATATGTATATATATTGATTTAGAAACAGAAAGTTTGCTGATCGCTTAACAAATTAAATGAAAATGCAATCATGTGATATAAGGATTTTTGTTAGTTAACAAAGGAAAATATGACTATTTTCATTACTATTTTCGCAACTTACTTAAAGGTGTGTAAGAACCCTTAGAATGCACCCACCGTAGCAATACTTTAAAATGCCGCAGACAGACATTCATGTTTTATAAATTCTTGCGAAAAAAATAATAATCATATTACTTCCTACATAAGTCTAGGTCAATTTGTATATTACATTTGCACGTCTGTACAGCATTGTGTTAACAATTAACGTACAAACTCCGCTGAGTCATAACAGCGAAGGAAGTTATCAATACGCAACTTAATCCGGTTTTTTTCATTGAACTGCGCAACTCAGGACTAACAAGATCTGATATAATTTGTACTTCGCGACTCAATTAGATTATAAATTTGAGTTGTATTTCTTTGGGAAAAGGCGATGGTATCAATACAGCAGGTACATTAATACCTGATATCGTTGCGGATATTGTCGATCTGGGGCAGACAGTAGGTGTTTCCGATGCAGATGGAGATAAAGAGCCCATTGTTAACGGATTCGAACAAAACAAGGTCAGAACGGGCACGAGTGACGTCGAACGCACTGACTTGGCTCAAATTTTGGGTAATACTATAGAGTAAATAGAGTTTTTTGTGGTGTGGAGAATAATTAAACTTGTAGGTCTGATTGATAATGGAGTTAGACAGGCAACCACAAGGTCAAATGCAAATTCAACGTTTTTATCAAGCGCACTTAGAACTGTTGGGACTATTAAGAGATTGTTTCTTAGTTTCACGCTGTCATAAGGTCGTAAGTACATTGATCAGTGGATCAATTGTTTTATTTTAACTTTATTGCACAACAAGAAAAGAAAATATAAATGGCGAACATCGTGCTAAATAACATTCTTTACCAGTTAACTCTTGGGTTAAGCAAAGAATGTAGAGATATTTATACTAGTTTTGTCCGGAAAAATAATTAATTTATCAAGAAAAAAATATTAATGTTATTAATATAGTCAACATTAGTCGTAAAAATGATGTTGAATGAGTTACGAGATAGGACTTGTTAAATGTCGTTTTTACGAGTCTTAAACATACAGGATTTGAAACTAAAGTACATTACACCTCAGTTTTGCGGACCGTATATGGACAGACTGCCAAAGTTGGCGTAAGTATAAAAATATTTGCTGTCAAACCAGTCGGCCGTGCAGCCTAATTTGTTCGCGAAAACACTGATAACAACTCAAACACTCGATGTTGAAAAAACGAGACAATGATTACTGCGGACGGAAAAACTTTTTGCGTTGATGATAAAAAGGTTTTGTTACGTAAGAATCAATGATCTATCGTAAAAAGGTTTAAACTTCATAATCTAAGCAAAGACGAAGTAACGACGTAGGATAAATATAATAAAATAATAATAAATAAATATTTTTGAACATCTTTACACAAATCAACCTAGTCCCAAGGTAAGCTCAATTAAGGCTTGTGATGTGGGTACCAGGCGATGATATATATAATAGATAGATACATATAGATACTTAAATACACAGACAGCCACGGCCAAGGAACAAATAATTGTGATAAACAAATATACAAATAAATGCCCTCGCCGGGATTCGGACCCGGAACTTCCAGCTTCGTAGGCAGGGTCACTACCAACCAAGCTACGGAGGCTGACAATATTGTATAACCTAATTCCTAATAGGCTCTTGTGTTCTCTATATAATTGACCTGTCAACAAATGCGTATCAGTAACTGACACTAACAAATTTCTTACACAAAAATGCCCCAAAAATATACCTATTACAAAATTTTAGTAACAACGAGAAATATTTGCAAGGGCTCAATACTTAAAACATTTTCGCCTACTATAATTAGTAGGTAGGTATCTTAAAGTTTGTATGAAACATCTGATTTTTTTCTCGAATATGCGTCGGTCCCATAGTAGAACATTCCCCCTAAAGCTTGACCTATGATTAAAAAAATCAACCTGTAGAACCCTGTAATATTGAGGTCGCGATATTTAAAACCATACAGGCATTGTACATTTGAATTTTCTTTACTATTATCCTGTTTTAATTTGACTAAAGGTGGTGTTTACTCCAAACGAGCGAATGCTCATTCTATACCTCACTCTACGAAATCAACGAATTTCGACGAATTACATTTTGTGTAGCGAACGAATTTCATAGAGTGGGGATAGGATAAGCATTCGCTCCTTTGGTGTTAATCCACCTTAATAGTAAATCTATTTACGAAGATAAAAAGAGTGTTAGTACACAATTTAAAAAAAGACTACAAAAGCACAAAGCACTTGATCTAAGCTAAGCCCCATGAATAAATACGAAGATTCCTTTCTACGTCAACTGAATCAGAAGAAAATAAATATGTCAATCTCGAAGCTCGGGTCAGTAGTTCGCCCCAGAGTTCTATCCCATTACACCAAGGCAAAGTGCAACTCAAATACCATCGTGATATTTGCGAGGCTTTCCCATGTCGTGAGTCGGCTGCTACGGTTATGTCATCGATTCACTTCAGCGGAGTTACAACATAACGTTGTATGCTATGAATTTTATAGGCATATCATTTGAAGTATTTGAACTATTGTTAATATTACAATAATAATAATAATAATAACAAATTTTTATTGTATTTATGTATATGAAATGATTTAATATGCA
>JALPQI010007165.1:0-59300 GCA_025490895.1 Thaumatotibia leucotreta | reverse complement strand
GGATTTCTTTAACTAAATCAACTAAATTTCACCAAAAACCCTAGAAGTTTAGTTAAAGGAATCCAAGGGTCAGTTTAAGTTGAAACGAGTAATAACACGTTATAAGACAGTAACGAACCTTAACTCACTATCTCCTTATAAATAACTTACACCATATCCCTTAATCAGCCGTGTGGTGACTGCAGTAAGAATACAATTGTCACCACCCCAACACCTCCTGCGGGCTCTATTTGTCTTTTTTAACCGACTTCAAAAAAAAAGGAAGTTCTCAATTCGACAGATTTTTTTTTTATGTACGAGTATGTTACCCGATATCTCCGAGAATCGTGAACCGATTTAAAATTTTTCTTTTACGATCGAACGTGTACAACCCCGATATGGTCCCATTGGCACCAAGTTAGGGTCTGATGATGGGATCTTGGAGAAATCGTGGGATCTCTTCAAATGTTATAGGTACATGTATGGCGCTTTTGGTAATTTTCATTCATATTACAAGAGTTTGCATACAGAAAGTAGGAAACCAATGATGGAAACCACACATGATAGGATTTTGGGGAAATCGGTTGAAGTTGGCTGTTTTTAAATTTTTCATTTAGTGATTATTTGTATGTATGTAACTCGGTAACTTAACGAACGCTGGATGCTGGTGGCACAGGACCGGTCGTTGTGGCAATCTTTGGGGGAGGCCTATGTTCAGCAGTGGACGTCTTTCGGCTGATATGATGATGATGATGATGTAACTCGATATCTCCGAGAATCGTGAACCAATTTTTTTTTTTCAAATATAGTCCGAGATGTGCCCTTTAGCACCAAGTCGGGTTATGATAATGAGACCTCTGAGAATTCGGTTCAAGTCGGTTTAGTTTTACTTTTGTTGATTATTTGTCTTGTTCACAGTAAAATGGGCTGGGAAAGATCAAAAGAAGGTTACCCGAGAGTGTGGTCGGAGTTCACATGTGACAAAACGAAACAGAGGTTCATAATAAAAGACCTTTCGGAGGACTACTACGATATAGCGCTTGGGTACATGACGAATATATTCCTGAACGAATCTGCTATATGTAAACCGTTGAGTAAGTAGTTGAACATATTGGCGGAACCTACACCAAATACTGAATTTGTTTACACATTTTCAAATGTTTTTTTATGTGACGAAGACAACTGAGCTCTCAGCCCACCTGATGGAAAGCAGGAACTGAGGCCCATGGACATAGTGACCAAAAAAACGCTTGTGCGCTGCCTACTCTGAGGAATTAGATGGATTGCCTCTATCTATGCCAGTAATTACACCGGCTATCTTACCCGCAAACCGAAACACAGCAGTGCAAACACTGCTATGTTTATTGAGCTGGGTGATATTATATTCGTTAGTGTTTCTTCGAGAGTTTTGGGTGCTTCATTGATCTGGCTACGCTTTTGTGGAGGTGGCAGCGGTGGTGCTATTCTTGGTTGTAATGCCTTCGTATCTCTACCATGGCAGCCAAAAATATGTCAAGCTTTCTAGCTATTTCTACAGAGGTGTGGCCGGATTGGTGGGGCGTCTGAGGCGCTCGAAAATAATTATGCCCGTTAGTTGATCTCTTTTTCTATTTATTGTTGAAATGAAGAGGCCTAAAGGAGCCGATATCCTGGATGCTACGATATATCTAGTAGTGACTGTACTAATATAGCACTATAATATTTCCTTCAGTTATCGCAAGGAATACACATGAAATAAAACTATGAAAACGGATCAACTCGCGTATATTAATCAAATTTAACTTCATCCGGACGTTTCGAAAAGTTTACAGGGTTCGTGGCATTATATTAAATAGCCGTCGTTCAAGAGTACATCAGTATATGTCAGCCTCCGTAGCCCAGTCGGTAGTGACCCTGCCTACGAAGCTAGAGGTTCCGGGTTCGAATCCCGGCGAGGGCATTATTTGCGTATTTATTTATCACAAATATTAAATTTGTTCCTTGGTCATGGCTGTCTATCTATTTAAGTATCTATATGTACCTATATATCTATTATACATATATATATATATATATATATATATATATATATATATATATATATATATCGTCGCCTGGTACCCATTTCACAAGCCTCAATTGAGCTTACCGTGGGACTACGTCGATTTTGTGTAAGATGTCCCAAAAAAATATATGTTTATTTATTTATATTATATTGCAGGAATCCTGGAAGACCCCGTATCTCGTCGTCAAATGCAGCAGAAATGGCTTAAGATTATGAGGTCCAACATGGCCATAATCTGCTGCACAGTGGATGATGAGGTGCCCAGGGTCGCAGCCATACACTTCACTGTGGTCAGAGAGAAGGGACAAGAACAGGTATCACATCATCTCAGTCCACTGCTGGACGTAGGCCTCTCCTATTAACTATGCGTATAGACGCATTAGGAGATAAAGACGCGTTAGAAAGAACAGGTATAAAACCTTGAAAATCCTGTGTACTCTGTAAAGACCCGCCCCTCTTAAAAATTTTACTAACTACTTAGTCGACTCTCCTGCTTTTAAAGTTTTGGCCATGATGAAGTGTGATCGTCTAGATTGTTGGTGAACCCTTTCATTGTCTCGTAGTAACCTAGAGTCTTTGACAATAACAGAATATGTGGAGCTTGTGGAGATAAATAATAATGCCTAGACTAAAGAATAAGGAAGTATATTCGCAAATTAAAAGAAGATGAATAATAATTGAAACAGTCACATTATGATAAACATTTTGGGATGGCATAGCAAAACATAATTAATCAAATAGGAAAACAATTAGTAACTTAAAGTATAAATTTATAATGTAATTCACTAATATTATAGAAGCACCACCTGCGGAGCGAGATTGGCAAACATGAGAATTTAAAATATAAATGTTTAGTATATAAGGTTAAAAAAAACAAGAATAAATAATTATTGTTTTTTTTTCCTAATCCACTACCAGCTATTTCTTGTCGCGGCTAACTTGAGTTGTAGTCCATTCCTTTGATTTTCTGCCAGAGTTGCAAAGGAATTTAAATATAATTATACAACAATAATTGTACTCTTTAAGTACCGAATTAATATAATAAAATAGAACAATGGAAGATTTTCCATATCCCTAGTCTACGTTCATATGAATTCTTAAAAGAACTCACGTCTAAATGTACATGTGATAGTGTTACTTCATCATGTACGAACTATCATCAAGTAGGATGTGGTCTGCGACCCTAGGCTAACCTAACAGACGCTACCAGCATTTCGGAAAGCCTATTCCAAGCGAGAAGAAATGCCAAGAAACTCGCTTGTACTGAGATTTCAGCTCAACTACCTTCAACAGTCATTATTTATAAAGAGTAGGAGTACTGTAACGGCCTTAGCCTATCCATTACTACCAATGTCATTTAGAATTCCAGATTTTAAAACCCATATGCATAAGAAAGTATCACATTCATAGTATAGTGTACTATCTTCTGACCTTATGTTACATTCGATCAGTGCTAGATCCAATCGGTTTTCCAAATAATTCACCAGATCCTGTAATGGATTACTGATTATTCATATTTTAGCATTTACTGTATTCAGTAAGTTGAACTCAAATTAGATTTAAAAAGTTGATATGCTAATTTTAAAGCATAGGTAATCCATAATAATGGATTCCTTAAGATTTGTATATTTAAATACAAAGAGCCCTCACTTAGGGTAAACTTTAGATAAGTATGTAAATATACATAGATATTTGGTCTAGATTACTAATAAGTAACCTAGGTTTTACTGTATAATATGAAAGTAAAGACTAAATTACTTCATAGCCTCTTTTGTGCTGTAAATAGTAATTTATTTTATACTATATCAATATGTATGAAGGTTTAGATTTGGATACAAATACAGGGTGGTCCAAACCTTGACGTCAAAAAATTTTTTTAGATTCCTCACGTCATGAGCTATCAGAATATACCCCATGTATGTTAGCCGATTTTTTGTAGTTTTCGAGTTATGAATTTTTGAAAAAATTTTTTTTAGAAATTCTGGAATGAAGAAATTTATTAATAACAGAAAAAGTTTTGGGTTTTTTGACTAGTTTCTTTTTGTAAAAGTATTACTACAAATAAAGCAATTACTGACAAAAAAATTAGCGTCCTCACTTTGATACAAGTAGGATAAAAAAATACAAAATTCAAAATTTTACGCTAAAAACGTATCAAAATAGCATTAATGTACGTAAATAAAAAAAATAAAACATACCCCAAAGAATTTTCGTATTCTAAAGACCGCCTTAGACCTTGAGCCTACGTAAAAGCAAAAAAAAGTGATACTTAATGATGAAATAAAACTATGAAAACGGATAAACTCGCGTATATTAACTAATTTTAACTTCATTCCGACGTTTCGAACACTTTACAGGGTTCGTGGTCTGCGGATGACTGACTCTTTGGTGGGTAGTTTTGTACTTATCTTTCTTATTTTGATGGAGGTAGATCTATCAAATTTCCTCCATTGTCAGTCATCCGCAGACCACGAACCCTGTAAAGTGTTCGAAACGTCGGAATGAAGTTAAAATTAGTTAATATACGCGAGTTTATCCGTTTTCATAGTTTTATTTCATGAGTAATCCTCGCGGTAACCGAAGAAAATATTATGATACTTAATGATGAGGATTTTTCGGAGTAGTCGGTCAAATAAACTTAAAAAAAAGCTTCAAAATTTTTTATTTCAAAATAAAGTAAAATGTCTTCTGTTTTGTTGTTCTTATCAATAAACAAAGGCAGGAAATACCACGAACTCAATTTGTGTAGTTATTCAAGTCTTTTTTTACTACTTTAAAATTTTAAGCTTTTTTAAGTTTACTTGACTGACTACTCCGAAAAATCCTTATCATTAAGTATCACTTTTTTTTTGCTTTTACGAAGGCTCAAGGTCTAGGGAGGTCTTTAGAATACGAAAATTCCTTGGGATATGTTTTTTTTTTAATTTACGTACATTAATGCTATTTTGATGCATTTTTAGCGTAAAATTTAGAAATTAGTATTTTTTTATCCTACTTGTATCAAAGTGAGGACGCTAATTTTATTTGTCAGTAAATGCTTCATTTGTAGTAATACTTTTACAAAAAGAAACTAGTTGAAGAACCCAGAACTTTTTTTTTATTAATAAATTTCTTTATTCCAAAATTTCTCAAAAAATTTTTTTCAAAAATTCATAACTCGAAAACTACAAAAAATCGGCTAACATACATGGGGTATATTCTGATAGCTCATGAAGTGAGGAATCTAAAAAAAATTTTTTGACGTCAAGGTTTGGACCACCCTGTATACAGGGTGTTTTTTTTTCGACCGTTCAAATTCTACGTAGTGAATGTGTAGGTCATACTCACCAACTTTTACTATGGGGACAACGTCGAAATCGCGAAAAAAAAATCAGCTGTTTCATACAAATTGGCGGCATTACGCCGGCCGAAATGTATGAAACAGCTGATTTTTTTTTCGCGATTTCGACTTTGTGCCCATAGTAAAAGTTGGTCAGTATGACCTACACATTCACTACGTAGAATTTGAACGGTCGAAAAAAAAACACCCTGTATATTATAAATGCAGTAGTCTTGAGTATAATAAATACTTGATTATTATACTGTAAATATGAATGGTATTTCAAATACATATTACAATGGTTTTCATGTGTTCAACCTAGATTACTAGACTAGATAATTGGAACTTTATTTCCAAACAAAGCAGCTGCTCTGAAAATTATGCATGCACACAAAATAGGTAATTTACACAATGAAATCCCATAAAGATGATGGTATAAATTCTTCTAAATGGTAGGTTCAGGTTACTGAGATCATATTTCCTTGATGGAAAAGCAGCACACTGCTCTGTGCACTATGCGCACTACAGACAGACATTTATCACAGAATAATGATTGAAATTTCGTAGCACCAGGATATCTCTCAACATTAATCTCTACTTGTTAGTAGATCTCCGATCAATATACTATCAATATGCAACCCTTTGACGGGCGGGAGAACAGAGTTGGTCCGAAGGCCTATAGTCAAGATCTCGCTACGACAAACAAAATTAAACACTTACCAGTTACTTTGAACTCACTTTTTAATCAAATTCTATGTCATCTGACTTAACTTTGATACACTAAAACTTTCCTACGGCTTTGAAAAATACTAAGAAATCGCCTTGGCTGCATTGTTATCACCGTTCGGTATCTTGCAGCCAACGCAAACCGAAGGTACTTGCAATTTTCTCCACATTTTCGTCTACCACGTGACCCCCTTGCAGAGCGACCGCATCTTTTCGCACCTGAGCCAAAAATCCCCCTTTTTGCAAAAAATGGCGTCTATTTACAGGGTTTTCGAACTGCCTAAAATGTATCACTAAAATTCCCGAACCAAGTAAAACGTTGTTACTATTTAATATCGACCTTATTTTCTACAACTTAAAGTTTACTTTCTCTTGACTCTAGGTTTGACTTAGAATCTCTTTATTTCTATATGATCTTTCGGCCATGTTTTTTCTATGAATTGCACACACCACTTGCTCCGTCCTTTTTAGGTTTTAATAATTTCGTACTGATGTTTGATCAAGGGATTATATTTCGAAAATACTTTTTAGTTCGAATATTTATTTTAATTGTTAGTAATTTATAATACGAGTCCGACTAGACCCACTACCGCGTATTTCAATTGCTGGATTGAACGGAAATGAATTAATTCAATGAAGTACTTCGTTGACTATTTACGATCGTTTAATACTTATCTTAATATTCACCAATTGCGTTGGTTTACTATGGATACATATATAAAATTTTTAAATATAATTATGGAATATATGTAGCAGTTCAAACGGACTGTTACAACTCTCGTCACCAGAATTATGCAGCAGAATTGGCTTAAGATCATGACTTGAGGTTTTGCAAAACAAGATCCGCTCTGAAACTAAATTGTAAAACCTCTCATCACATCATCAGCCTATATCTCAGTCTACTGATGAACGTAAGCCTCTCTTATTTATTAGCTATGCGTCCCTATACACGCATTAGGAAGTAAATTCCTATAATCGTCACATTGAGCAAGCGGATTGGCATTGCAGTAATGTGTCCACTATGATGACGCTGCTGCCCATCATCAATCTTCAATCAAAGAATAAAATAAAAAATATATCTTGGGACATCTTACACAAATCGACCTAGTCCCACGGTAAGCTCAATTAAGGCTTGTAATGTGGGTACCAGGCGACGATATATATAATAGATAGATACATATAGATACTTAAATACATAGACAGCCATGACCAAGGAACAAACATTTTGTGATAAATAAATACACAAAGAATGCCCTCGCCGGGATTCGAACCCGGAACCTCCAGCTTCGTAGGCAGGGTCACTACCAACTAGGCTACGGAGGCTGACAAAAAGAATAGTCAATGACACTAATCCCGTAGTCCGCTTTCACGACACCCGCGGGAAGAGTTGGGGTGGTGAAAAATGTATTCTTATACTGCCGTCACCACACGGCGATAAAGAACAGGTATACATCCTTGAAAATCCTGTGTACTCTCGCCAGTAGTATCATGCTTGGCTGCCTTGACGCTAGTCTTCCAAGAAAACCGTTCCATAAGAGCGCGTCAGTTTGTAGTGCCCTGTCGTCAAATGCAGCAGATTCTGCTGATTCAGTCACTTCTGAAGTGACTCAACATTATGAAGTTTTACGTGTTCATCATTTGCCAATTTTTTGTTAACTTATTCAAATTTCCTTTCTCACCAGGTAACCGCAGATCCATCAACCCTGAACAAATACGACCAATTCACGCAAGTGGTCGAAGACCTGGTGGTCTCTGGAGACCTCTTTACTAGGTTCAATTCCGACCGGTACCTGTTTTCGTTGGGGCTGTTCGTGTTACCAGAATATCGAGGGTTGGGTATAGCTACACATCTACTTAAAGCTAGGTAAGTTTTCTGTACCGTAAAACCTTCGTAATCCCTCGTCTGTTGTCAATCGTCTATTAGAAATCTCTTCTCCCCTATTATATTAAATACTTCCTCATTCGTTCTTCTCTCAGTCCAAATTATACCCTCCAGCCTCCTTCAGCACAACTTTTTAAACACACACAACCTGTTCCTGTCTCTTTGAGTTAATGTCTACGTCTCGCATCCGTACAAAGCTATTCAGAGGTAGGTCTTCATAAAGCATTTTCTTATGGATTTTGCAATTTTTGCTCGACATATTTGCTTTTTGGCATATAACGCCTGCTTGGCCATGGCTATGCGAGCAAACCGAGGCCTAAAAATGACCTGAGAGTCGGGTCAACTATAGTTGCCGATTTCTAAGAATGAACTTTTGACAGTTATAGATAAATCCTTATTAAAATGAGGGTTAGATTCACAATTTTTCCGATAGTCTTATCATCATCAGCCTATGATAGCCCACAGCTGGACGTAGGCCTCTCCTATTAACTATGCGTATAAACGCATTAGGAGGTAAATGCCCATAATCGCCACGCTGGCAAGTGGATTGGCGATCCCAGTAATGTGTCCACTATGATGACACTGCTGCCCATTATGAAACAAATCACAGAATGGTCAGTGACACTTAAAACGCTTAGTCGACTCTTACGACGCCCGCGGAAAGAGTTGGGGTGGTGACAAATATGTTTTCACTGCCGTCACCACGCGGCTAGCAAAACGAGCCTTAAAAAAGGCCTGCAGTGTTATTCACTAAGGAAACCGCCTTGCTGTCAGCGCTGTGTCAGCGCTGCGGCAGCGTCGAGCCTAAAAAATGGTATTCACTAATGTACTTTAAACGACACTAGTGCTCGGCGACGAATGCGGCGTGAGCAGCTATGCTATTCTCTTATTGACACATTCGACGCTGCGTTCGTCAACGAGCTCGATGTCGAGACAGCCTTGTCTAAAATCCTAGCTGTTTGATTTTACATTAGGAATCGAGGCTGTGAGCGAGGTTGTGGGCGAGTTTGTCGCTGTTTTTCGTTAGAGAATACGAAGTTCATACATTAAACGTCAAAATTTCGACGCAATGTAGTTCCAGCTCACGCCGCATTCGTCGCCGAGCGCTAGTGTCGTTTAAAGTACATTAGTGAATACCATTTTTAGGCTCGACGCTGCCGCAGCACTGACACAGCGCTGACAGCAAGGCGGTTTCCTTAGTGAATAACACTGCTGGAACTACACTGCGTCGAGAGTGACGTTTAATGTACGAACTTCGTATTCTCTAACGAAAAACAGCGACGAACTCGCTCACAGCTTCGATTCCTAATGTCAAATCAACAAGTTTAGACAAGGCTGTCTCGACATCGAGCTCGTTGAAAAGCAGCGTCGAATGTGTGAATAAGAGAATAGCATAGCAACTAAAGACTGTATCGATTGTTTCAGGATAACAATGTGTCGGTCACTGGGCCTGTCGGGCACTGGTACCGTGTTCTCGACAGCCGGCGCGCAGGCGGCCGCGCGCTCCGCCGGGTACAGTGTGCTAGCCACGCGGGACTACAACGGGCAAACACTGGCTCTGATGGCTGCCTCTGTGCTGTGATATAGAATATAACATGTACTATATTTACTAATAGCAACCCGACTTCGCACTGGTATAATCATTATCATCATCATCAGCCTATGTTAGTCCACTGCTGGACGTAGGCCTCTCCTATTAACCATGCGTAGAGACGCATTAATAGGTAAATGCCCATAATCGCAACGCTGGGAAAGCGGATTGGCGATCGCAGTAATTGTCCACTATGATGACGCTGCTGCCCATCATCAATCTTGTAGAATGGCCAGTGACACTTCAATCCCTTGCAAAAATCCGTTGCGTAGTTTTAAAGATTAAAACATACATAGGGATAGACAGCGAGAGCTACTTTGTTTGTACCTAGGTACACGGATTTGTAACTGCTATTGCTATTAGTATTTCTATTGTGAGCAACCTGGCCGTTTCGATATATCTGATATTAGCATAGTTTGGAGACAGTGTCGGTCACTGGGCCTGTCGGGCACTGGTACCGTGTTCTCGACAGCCGGCGCGCAGGCGGCCGCGCGCTCCGCCGGGTACAGTGTGCTAGCCACGCGGGACTACAACGGGCACACACTGGCTCTGATGGCTGCCTCTGTGCTGTCATATAGAATATAAATGTGTTGGACTATTTATTTACTATATTTACTACTAGCAACCAGTAGTATAATAGTGATACTAAACCCTCCCTCTTAAAAAACAGCTTTAAAACCGCTGTTTTTTAAGCATACTTTGTTCCATCTGCAAGCACTGGCTCTGATGGCTGCCTCTGTGTTGTGATATGGAATATACGTGTGACATGTATTGGACAGTTATTTATTGACTACTAGCGACTCACTCCAGTTTCCAAGTGGACAATACTGATAATATGACCTTCCTCTAAAAAAACTGCTCTGGAATTCGTTGCATAGTGTATAATACTATGTATTGACCTCTCAATCTCATTTATAGAGAGCGACCAGAGTTTGCACTGATACAATACTGATACTAAACTCTTCCTTTTGAAAAAACAGCTTAAAAATCCGTTGCGTAGTTTTAAAGATTAAAACATACATAGAGACAGACAGCGAGAGCAACTTTGTTTGTACCTAGGGATTTATAACCGCTATTAGTCTTTTTTTGTGACAAACTTTGTCGCTCTGATGTACCTGATATTAGCATAGTTTGGAGACAGTGTCGGTCACTGGGCCTGTCGGGCACTGGTACCGTGTTCTCGACAGCCGGCGCGCAGGCGGCCGCGCGCTCCGCCGGGTACAGTGTGCTAGCCACGCGGGACTACAACGGGCACACACTGGCTCTGATGGCTGCCTCTGTGCTGTCATATAGAATATAATATGTGTTGGATTGTTATTTTTTACTATTATTACTACTAGCAACCAGTAGTATAATAGTGATACTAAACCCTTCCTCTTAAAAAAACATCTTTAAAACCGCTGTTTTTTTAAGCATTCTTTGTTCTATATGATGTTATGTACCTATTCATAACCGCTATGGGTCGATTGTAAATAGATAGTACATGTGTAGTTAAAAAACAAAAATCCCAACATATTTTTGTGAGTAACCCAAGAGCACTACCCCAAATCCTCCTGCGCGTGTCGTAAGAGTCGGCTATGGGATTGAAGTGTCACTGACCATTTTACAAGATTGATGATGGGCAGCAGCGTCATCATAGTGGACACATTACTGCAATCGCCAATCCGCTTGCCCAGCGTGGCGATTATGTTCATTTACCTCCTAATGCTTCTATACGCATAGTGAATAGGAGAGGCCTACGTCCAGCAGTGGACTAACATAGGCTGATGATGATGATGAACCCAAGAGCAACTTGGCCGTTTTGATATATCTGATATTAGCATAGTTTGGAGACAGTGTCGGTCACTGGGCCTGTCGGGCACTGGTACCGTGTTCTCGACAGCCGGCGCGCAGGCGGCCGCGCGCTCCGCCGGGTACAGTGTGCTAGCCACGCGGGACTACAACGGGCACACACTGGCTCTGATGGCTGCCTCTGTGCTGTGATATAGAATATAATATGTGTTGGACTATTTATTTACTATATTTACTAATAGCAACCCGACTTCGCACTGGTATAATCATTATCATCGTCATCAGCCTATGATAGTCCACTGCTGGACTTAGTCCTCTTCTATTAACTATGCGTATAGACGCATTAATAGGTAAATGCCTATAATCGCCACGCTGGGCAAGTGGATTGGCGATCGCAGTAATTGTCCACTATGATGACGCTGCTGCCCATCATCAATCTTTTATCAAATAATGGTCAGTGAGACTTCAATCCCTCAGTCGATTCTTACGACACTCGCAGGAGGAGTTGGGGTGGTGACAAATGTATTCTTACTGTCGTCACCACACGACCACTGGTATATAATAGTGATACTAAACCCGTCCTCTTAAAAAACACCTATAAACCGCTGTTTTTTAAGCATACTTTGTTCTATATGATGTAATATACCTATTGATTCATAACCGCTATGGGTCGATTGTAAATATATAGTACGTGTGTAGTTAAAAAACAAAAATCGCGACATATTTTTTGTGAGTAACCCAAGAGCAACTTGGCCGTTTCGATATATCTGATATTAGCATAGTTTGGAGACAGTGTCGGTCACTGGGCCTGTCGGGCACTGGTACCGTGTTCTCGACAGCCGGCGCGCAGGCGGCCGCGCGCTCCGCCGGGTACAGTGTGCTAGCCACGCGGGACTACAACGGGCACACACTGGCTCTGATGGCTGCCTCTGTGCTGTCATATAGAATATAATGTGTTGGACTATTTATTTACTATATTTACTAATAGCAACCCGATTTCGTACTGGTATAATAGTGATACTAAACCCTTCCTCTTAGGCCAGCCATGCACCTGTAAGTTATTACGTAAGTTATAGGTACGGGGCTATACTAAGGAATGAGATAATGGTATTCACCTCTCATTCCTTAGTATAGCTCCGTCCCTATAACTTACGTAATAACCAGAGATCAGATGGATTTGCGACATTCTTAGCGACTTACGTCATTTTGATGACATTTAGTATGAGATGTCGCACAAAAATCCAATCTCTGGTAATAACTTACAGGTGTAAGGCTGGCCTTAAAACACAACCGCTGTTTTCTCAGCATACTTTGTCTTATATTATGTACCTAGTGATTAGTAAACGCTATGAGTCGATGTTAAATAGACAGTACATGTGTAGTTAAAAAACAAAAATAGCAACATATTTTTTGTGAGTAACCAAAGAGCAACTTGGCCGTTTCGATATATCTGATACTTGCATAGTTTGGAGACAGTGTCGGTCACTGGGCCTGTCGGGCACTGGTACCGTGTTCTCGACAGCCGGCGCGCAGGCCGATATAGAATATACGTGTGACATGTATTGGACAGTTATTTATTGACTACTAGCGACTCACTCCAGTTTCCAAGTGGACAATACTGATAATATGACCTTCCTCTAAAAAAAATGCTCTAAAATTCGTTGCATAGTGTATAATGTGTGTGGTATGTATTGACCTCTCAATCTTATTTATTTATAGAGAGCCACCCGAGTTTGCACGGATACTAAACTCTTCCTTTTGAAAATACCTAGGAATTTGTAACCGCTATTAGTCTTTTTTATTGTGAGCAACCTGGCCATTTCGTTTTTGTGGAATTTGACATTAGGTCTCATAATATTTTTTGTTTATTTTGATGTCTAGAATGCATAGTTAAAATCTTTCCGTTTCCTCGTGAGCACCCTGTACCTATTTACTACTAGCAACCCGACTTCGCACTGGTATAATAGTGATACTAAACCCTTCCTCTTAAAAAACAGCTTAACAACCGCTGTTTTTATGGTTCCGTAGCCAAAATGGCAAAAACGGAACCCTAACGGTGCGGCTCCACTAAGGCGGAGAGGAGCGGAGATGCGCAAAATTGGCCAATGAGACCGCATGACAGTGTTTCGTATTTTGAATGGTCAATTTTGCAGATCTTCGCTCCTCTCCGCCTCAGTGGAGCCGCACCCTTATAGCTTCGCCATGTCCGCCTGTCCGTCCGTCCGTCCGTCTGTCCGCAGCATAGCTCAGTGGCCGTTGATACTAGAAACCTGCAATTTGGTACAGGTATTTTCATATTAATCATGCCAAGAAAGTGGTACAATAAAAACAAGAAAACATTTTTTTTTTCGCCCCAACTCTCATCCTATAGTGTGGGGTATTATTGAATAGGTCTCTTAAAAAGAATAAGGGTCTTAAAAGGTTTTTTTTCTAAAGTCAATATTATTCGGAGATAATCGCTCCAGAAGAAAAAAAAATTGTGTCCTCCCTAACTTTTGATCCGTAGGTCCAAAAAATATGAAAAAATCTTGAATTGTGAGCTTATTTCGAACGTAATCGGTCCAGCCGTTTTTGAATAGCTATGGAACCCTACACTGAGCATGGCCCGACATGCTCTTGGCCGGTTTTTTAATCGTTATGATTAGCTATGAGTCGTTGTATATTGTATAAACGATAGACAAAATCACTCACACGATTTGCTAGGGAAGTCTAATCCGTAGGTGAGAACAGATTCCATTTTCTATAAGGTAACAACCCGGATTTTGGTTTTTAATAAAATATTCAATTAAATTTACCATAACTTTTAATATAAACAAAAAATTGATACAAAAATACATCCTTATAAAATATTATTTACAATCTTAGAGTAATCGTACGAAAATCCATATTTACCCAAGTCTAGTTTAAATGGAATGCAGGCACCCTATTTACTATTTTATATCGTCAGTTGACGACCCAAACTCAGTAAGTAACAAATACCTACTTCAAATAAACCTCGTATCTCAGTTCCGATTCAGTACTGACATACGATGTTGTTAAAAGTAGTGACAGTTTTTATAGTGAGTCTTAGTCAACCGACGAATGAGGTTTATAAACTTAATGATAAGGCACTGGTCTGACTGCGATCTACTAAGCTATGAACTATGAGCTATAAACACGAACAAAAGATACGCACTACCATGTAAAAAAAGAGACACTGCGATACTCGCCAGCCGGTGATAGCTGGGCGAGTATCGCCGTGTCTCTTTTATTTACACGGGAGTGCGTATCTTTTGTTCGTATTTATAGTCGATAGTTCATAGCTTAGTAGCTCGCGGTGAGACCAGTGCCTAAATGTGGTGGATGGCGTACAATTTCTTAAATTAATTATTGTTCATTTTTTTTACAGTAAATCATTTGATCTAAGTATTGGGTCGTTATCAAACTATTGTAGTTATATAATTAAGGGCTTAATGAAAACAAAATTGCGATCGATTCCATTGTGTTACTAAAGTTGTCATGAAATAGTTATTTATTATACAAGGGGGCAAAGTTGTTGTTTAACTGTCGTGCCAATATTGAGACCTGAGCTAGCGAAAGATTCCAAAATTGAGCCACGAGCGTAGCGAGTGGTTCAAAAACTGGAATCTTGAGCATTGCGAAGGTCTCAAGGCACGAGAGTTGAACAAACTTTGCCGCCAAGTGTAATACAACTTTTTTCCCCTCACTATCGCGAGGAAATATGATTACAAATCTCATCCAAATGTAAATTAACTTAAAGAAACTATTGAAAACTCAATGTCGAAACGTATCGTAGAATAGAGTTACTTATGGAGTTTAAATATTGCCAATGGCTTACAAAGTCACATGAGAAAAGACCAATTTAGCATGTGAGCTCCGATTGCGCATGTTTACTACGGTCATACAGATCCACTTATACTAGGCAGTAGGGGGCTATAGGAATTAGAGAAATGTCAAATTACTTTATTCACAAGTGTGTAAAAAGCGTTTTTACCCGCTCGTATTAAAGGATAAACGAGCGCTTTACGAGCTAGTGAGGGGAAAAGCGATTTTTCCTTGAATGTGGATTTTTTTGTTTTCAAAAATAAACGAAAGTGCTATTACAATGAAAATGTGCTATTTACAATATTTAAGGTAGGTAGTTGCCATCCATGTGGCATTCGATTTTTCCACAATGTATATGTAACTTCGTAACACAAAAGTTACGTTAAATTATGTTTTCATTAAATCCCTGAACTAAGTAATTTTCTTTCGTGACCAACCCAAATTTCATTGCTTTTCATAACAATTTAATTACAAATACGTTGCGAGATGACATTCATACAAACATTATACAGGGTGAAGTTTTATTCACTGGTCACTAATTCGCTTACTAATATCTCAGGGTTCGTATGGAACATCAGATTTTTTTTCTCGAATCGGTTGTCGGTCCGATAGTAATAGTCCATAAATATGACCTCAGAATTAACCGCATAATGTTTGGCCAGTGAATAAAAAATTACCCTGTATAAAAAAGTCACAAATAAAAATTAAGAAAATATTTATAATTAAACGCCACCTACGTATCATTTAAATATTACAGAAAGCAGAAAAGTCTTCTTGTAATTAAAGCTTTTCACAAACCTAGCTGTTGCCCGCGGCTTCGCTCTATACTTTGGAACCTTTCAAATAATTACCAACAATTTGCTTAATTTTATAAACATTAAAAACTAAGTGTGCTGAGCAGAAGCCACGGGAAAAAGCTACTATAAATATGAATATTATACGTAATTATTAGTACATTGTGCATCAAGGGAGGTAAGTACGGAATTACTAATGAGAGTGTTAGAAGCCCGACGCCGTTAGACTTTTATGATTTGAGTTAGTATTCCGCTTACCGACCGTGATGCATACTATGTTTTTCATCACACTTGCCTACAAAAAAAATAAGACAAAATATTATTAAATGACGTACCTACTGATATTTCTATTACTCCCTAGGGAATAATAGAAATGTCAGTACTTAATGCATAGCAGGAGTAATAGAAAAGTGAACTTTTCTATTACTCCCGCTATGCATGCAAGCAATGGCGCGCTTAGACAGCAAGTGTGATGAAAAAGTATTATAACGTACGTTTGTGAGCCATAACGCAAAGCATACGTTATTTTCCTAACGCGTACCTTACAAAAGTACGGTTATACAAATAAAATGATGAAAATTTGTATAAGAATCATAAGACATTAAAATCAACGTTTTCATCATTGCTTGTATTAATAAACATTTATGAAATAGTAGAATAACTTCATAATTAGGTACAGTGACCTTTGTCAAACTTATAATAGATTCAAAAAAATTGAGCAAATTTATTGTCTATAAAGATTATAAATATTATACGTTGTTTATCATGAACACCGCTGCAATCAAAAATAATAATAAGTTTTAATTCTAGTGCTTTGTTATTCGAAATGAAAGTGCAACATTATAGCATCTTTAAATGCAGCGTTACTCATGATATTCATCATCATCATTTCAGCCATTTATCGCCCACTGCTGAGCATAGGCCTCTCTTCTAGTACGCCACTCATCTCGGTCCTGAGCCAGTCTAACCCGGAAGAGTCCCGCAATCTTACGAATGTCGAACCAACGAGCCAAGTGGCATTTTTATCCGTCCTTGCGGACTTTGAATATAGTTTTGTTTAACTTTTTTTTCGAATAGGAATTCGTCCATTTGCGTTATTCCCACCCGTTACCACCAACTTGACACCAGTGGTAACAACTAGGATTTTTTTCCCTGTTACCACCAGAGTACTTGGTGGTAACTACTGGGATTTTTTTTCCCACTTAAATATTTAGTTAGTTAGTAAAATAATTAGCTTGGTGGTAACAGTTGGGAATTTTAATTCCCAGTTGTTCCCAGTGGTAACAGGTGGGAAAAAAATCCCAGTTGTAACTGGTGGGAATAACCCGTCCATTTTGGCAAATATTGGACCAATTTTTTTACTGCGTTTACTCGAATATTTAGAATTGAAGCGCGGGGCCTATTGTATATGCTACTTATGCTGTTAGTTTGATCCGACGCTGATTCGAACCCACGTACCTCTAAACCACTCGGCCGCTCGGCCTATAAAGATACGTAACAAAAACAAAATGTATATTATCCTCGAATTTTTATAAACTCTTGAAGAAGCTGAAGCCCAGTGTGCTTAGACAAGTTGCCAATCGCTAATGCTTAATCGTCAATCGTAAACGAAAGGCAGCTAACTGTCTTTGCCGCACTAATATGAAAGAGTGACAGAGAGGGAAAACTACGATACGCTACTAAGCGTTAGCGATTGGCAACTTGGCTAAGCAATCTAAGCATCCTGTTCAGTTACTTAGAAACACTTATGTTAGCGACGAAATAGCGACGCACTCGCGGCAAATTGGTTACGGGCTCACGACCTCGCTACGCGCTCGCTTCGCTTGCAAATCTTAAGTGTGATAAGGCCCTTATACCCCAAGTGCCTTAAGTTTCCAAATGTGCATACATTTAAAAGTTTAAAAGGTTTTTTAGCGACAAAAATGTTTGTAATATAATATCCATCGCTACTTTACTGTGTTTAAAAAATGGATCCTTTTTATTATAAGTATAATATTATTTGTATGTATGTATCGTACTTTTATCACATGTACCTATTAATATTATATAAACGTGTACGTATTAATATTATATACTATATATATTTGTTCTTGATTGGTAACTAATTAATAAATATTCATTTTATAGTAAAACTACAACAATTTTTATCACTTACAACGTAAGAGTCTTATGATTATGACATACATTTTCATAAAATTAGATCAAACAGATTTAATTGGCCGTCATATGATGGTCCTGTTTTTATCGTTTATCGGGCTACGCGTCTTTCGCACTTGCGTAACAACAACGCCGACAAATGATAAACACGATCCATCATAAAGCCTACAAATAGATACAGGGTACAAATACAAATCGATTTTATGACCTTGACAGCTTATAAACTATGGCTTCGTAAGGCCAACAGTCCTATTTTTAGGACAACAAAACTTAGTAATAGCAGCCCATGTCGTCATATTTTTTAAATATTTTTTTTATTAAAATGTACTTTTTTTAGGACACTCAGTTATTATATCACTTGTCCTAAAAATAGAATGGGCCTTACGAGGATGGTCAGAAACCTAATGTTTATATTTTCTTCAGTTACCGCGATAGTTATTTATGGGATAAAACTACGACAACAGGTTATATCGCTCATATATCCAGACGTTCCTGAACAATTTACAGGGTTCGAAACGTCGGGATGTAATTCATTAATATACACGATATAATCAGTTGTCATAGGTTCATACCAATGCTTCTATTTATTGTTAACGTAGATACCTCTTTCATTTCCTTATATACAGTAATACAAAGATTGCCTAGCCAGAAAACAATAAAAGTAGGTACATTATTATAATGTCCAAAATTCCGAAAGTTAAGACGAAAATTACGTCATTTGTACGAAACGCTATGGTATAAAAGTACTTATAAATTAATATTACCGTATGTCGTGAAGGCCATTTTTATGATAATAATATACTTAATGCTAAATAGTTCACTTATTTGGGACTTGTATAATGAGCAAATATTCTTAAATTTAAACATTACTTACCACATTCATACAATCTATACAAAAAACGTTTTCAACAAAATTATAGATAGGTTCGAAATAGTATTTTTTTTATACTTACAGAGTTTTTCTTCTTTGACAGTTTTAAAACATACAAAAAATGTTGAATAAATATTTCGACCATAGCCTTGACACTTGATTTCAACTCTGTAGAGTTAAATATGAAAATTAACATTTCTTAGGAAAAACATATTCGCGTAAGATTTAGACTCCAAAATAATATATTTTTCATCAGCCTCCTATACAAGTATATGACGAATCATGCAACTAAAAGTGTTTACAAACACGCGTTATATATCTCCAAATACGTAAAATTTAACACAAGCATTTTCGACATTGATTTTATTGTAAGTAATTATTATTATTTTTGTTCAATCTTGCCATAAACAATTTTATCGTAACGTCATTCACTGGCACATACATTTTCGTATATAACAGTAACATTTGAGCATCGCACAAAGCGTAAATTAAGTTTATTATACATATTAGGAATTGCCAGCCTTGAATTACTAAACGGCATCGCTTCACTCGCCCGTCTATATTACACTCGACCAGTTATTCTCTATTTCAGGTTATTCCCACCTATTACTACCCATCTGACACCAGTGGTATCAACTGGGAATATTTTTCCCACCTATAACCAGTGGGAAAAACTGGGAATAAAATAATAAAATTCCTGGAATTTCTTTTTCCCAGTTACCACCAAGTACTCTAGTGGTAATAGGTGGGCAAAACCCTCTATTTCATGCCCTTTATAATTTGT
Organism: Thaumatotibia leucotreta; assembly: GCA_025490895.1. Classification (NCBI taxonomy): domain Eukaryota; kingdom Metazoa; phylum Arthropoda; class Insecta; order Lepidoptera; family Tortricidae; genus Thaumatotibia; species Thaumatotibia leucotreta. The sequence goes on along the minus strand of JALPQI010007165.1, from coordinate 39,537 downwards.
TCATAAAACAATAACCTAACATTTTACGTTCTCAAATCTTATACAAATATAATTTATAATTATCACTTTCAAAATGTACCAAAGTTTCATTCTCACGTAACCTAAAAGTGTGGTAACCTAAACCCTAAACTGCACCTTCTTTCTGACATTATAAAACTATTATCCGCCCTTATTAAAGTCTCACATTCTAAACCTAACTCAGACTTCCCAACATCACCTAAACTTTGACTAAATTCACACCTCACCCCACTATCAACACTCGTTTGTGGCAATAAAATATAGTGAGGTTCTCTTAAACATATCTTCTGCGTAGAATGCAGAATCAAGGATCCTCTTCTTAAAGTCTCTCGTCCTATTTCGACTATTTCTATAGAATTCTGACCGATGACGAAGCTTTTGTAAGCTTTGATGAAGACTATGATGATGGTGAGGATGCCGAAGACGATCATGGAGTAGGTGAGGAGTGGGCCGGCGATTGGGGCGATTGTGGTGGCGAGGTAGATCCAACGCCAGATCGGGGTGGTCACCTCGTGGATTCCCTGGAAGAGAGTTATTATTAATATCACGTCATATCACATCATCGGCCGTGTGGTGAGCAGTAAGAATACATTTGTCATCACCCCAACTCCTCCTGCGGGTGTTGTAAGAGTCGACTGAGGGATTGAAGTGTCACTGACCATTATTATGCGCCTATCATCAATGTGCATTAAATACGAGTAAATGGCCAGGAACACTTCAATTCCTTAATAGAATAGAATAGAATTCATTTATTTGGTGTAAAAGCTAAACTTAAATTAAAATACATCTTAAACTAAAAACAACACCAAAATGGATGCCACTCAGCATATGCCGCTAGCTAAAGTTTTAGCCATGGCGCTGGTGTTCAGGGCAACCAGAATACATGTATGTATTTTTTTCGCACCGTGCGGCGTACCATTAAATTAAAAAAAAAATCGTGCGTTCTAGCCTCCTCGCCATTGTGTAGAGCAGTTCATTGTGTCGAACATTGTCTAAGGGTAAACATTTTTATAACAGGAACAAGGAATTTACAAAATTAAACATCGACATAACAATTCATGATAAGTAAGGAGGTTATTGACGTAGACTTCGGGCGAGGCTAACTTTGAGATCCAGCTAGGAAAGCCTTCTAGAAGGACACCTGGTTTCTTATTACCTCTTGACACATTACATTGCATGATGGGGAATTTAATATCAGGGAAATTGTAGATATTGTCGATGGAGATGTTGGTCACATCTCGTTCTGAATTCACCAGAAGAAGCCTTCTAGAAGGACATTTGGTTTCTGCTGTATTACCTTCTCAACCCACATGACGGGGAAGTTGTCAGAATATTTGTAGATACTGTCGACATAGATGTTGGGCGAGGCTAACTTTGAGGTTCAGCTGAAGACGCCTTCTAAAAAGACACCTGGTTTCTGCTGTATTACCTCCTCAATCCACATGATTAGGAATATGTCAGGTTACTTGGACGCTGCTGTGGACGTAGTTTTTGGGCTGTGACCAACTGTGAGATTCAGCTAGGAAAGCCTTTTAGAAGGACACCTAGTTTCTGCTGTATTACCTCTTCAACCCACATGACAGGAAAGATGATGTCAGGGAACTTGTGAATGTTGTTGACGTAGATGTTCGGCGCGCGGCTCACTTTGAGATTCAACTGGAGACGAACGAAGCCTTCCAGAGGGACGCCTAGTTTCTGCAAAAATATAGTAATGGTGGTTATTTAATTATCTTAAGTAATTCGGTACAGATGTGGAAAAACACCCTTTGTATTTTCACGAAAACTACTGAACAGCTTTGTATCTCTATTTCCACTGAGTACTAGGATGCTTCTTATTTTTTCAATTGTATTGTATTGGTTCGAACATTCTACAAAATTGCAAAAATAAGAAGCACCCTACTGAGTACTGACTGATTATCCTATCTTATCTTATCTTTTTACTGATGACCTAGTGAAGGTCGCAGGAGTCCGCTGAATGCTGGTGGCGTAGCACCGGTCATTGTGGCAATCTTTGGGGAAGACCCAAGTCCGTCATTTTTCGGCTGATATGATGAGTTCTGGGACTCCTGGGGGGCTACCGTGATCTTTTGAATGCGATTTAGCTTAGGTTCGGCTTGTCAGCTTTTGACAGTTATTCAATGGAATTGACACATCGCTATTCAGATTCACTACGTTTAAGGCGGCCGCTGCGGCTGAATATGCCGAATTTTTAAAACGTAATAAATATAAGACAAAGAGTACGATTTTGTACCATTTGGCGTAGAAACTTTAGGTTTATGAGGCCTCAGCGCACGCAAATTGTTCGCTGAGATCGCGAAACGTCTGGTTGACATAACTAAAGACCGAAGAGCTGGCGACTTCCTCGCACAACGCTTCAGTATTGCGATGCAGCGAGGAAATGCCGCCAGCATTCTCGGTAGCTCGGTACAATGCCACAAGGGCCAATCTTAGATATAGGTTAGGTTAAGTAGATTAGTTAGATTTAATCTATGTACATAAATTGTAGTTTTGAAAATATTCAGATTCGCTACTAAATTGAATCGCATTCGTGGTACCCTGGCCCCCCTGAACTGTGTATATGGTGGGCACTTACCGGCTGAATCATGAAGTAGGTCTCATGAGTCTTTTTAACTGGCTTCAGACCCTCGAATTTGTCGAGGAGTGATGGCTCTGCATCGTAGAAGTGAGGGTAGGAGAGGTATACTGGGGCGCCTGCGAAGAAAATAAATGCCATTTAACCTTTTGGTATAAGGTCTTCATAGCCATCAACGGCCATGTGGGAACCCGTAAAGCTACAAGTGCTGCAACAATCATCTACAACAGGATGCTGTGGCCAATGATGACGATGATGATTAACCTTTTGGAAGGCAAGCCTTGAATATAGAAACCCGCCAAGTATAACTCAAACACACACAAAAGGTTCCGTAGCAATACATGTAGTAAAAATATTATTTAATTTAAATTTAATTTAATCGTACAAGATCGTATAAGCTGAGTAGAAAATTAGGAATGAAATAAAAAAATAGGTACCTATGTTACAAAAAAGTGAAGGCGACAAGTTTTTAAAAAACCGGCCAAGAGCATGTCGGGCCATGCTCAGTGTAGGGTTCCGTAGTGATTCAAAAACGGCTGGGCCAATTATGTTCGAAATAGTTTTATTTTAAAGTACTCCATAAACCCACTATTCATGATTCTTTCCATATTTTTTGGCCACTGAGCTATGCTGTGGACAGAGGGACCGACGGACGGACAGACGGACATGGCGAACTATAAGGGTTCCGTTTTTGCTATTTTGGCTACGGATCCCTAAAAATACGCCATGTGCCAGGGGAAAGGGATAGTGATTTTATCTGACGGATATATCCGGGGAAATCCGTAAAAGACGGAAACGATCTTTGTGGAACTCTCTGGGGGAGGCTTATGTCCAGCAGTGGACGTCAATTGGCTGATGATGATGATGATGATTATGAAAAGACGGGAAATCTATCTCGCAGCGACTTACTGTCGCGCCAATCATATGCTAAGCGTACTGGCCGGTATTATAGTAAGAGATGAATGATTGGAATCGAGGGGAAAGAAATTACTTCATCAAGGGTCAGATATGTGTTGTGTAGAGATAGTTGACATGTAAATACTCACTGTATTGGCACGGACTGATGTTCTGCAGACCCCGTGGGGGACATTTCTCGCCTTGGCAGTAGCATTTGTTGTCATGGTTGACGTCGGCAGACTCGAAGGTCGACGCTGGTGGTGTGTAGAGACCAGTTTGGATGCCTGGAAGAGGAATAGAATGACATCATAAGGTGTCGCCTATTATCTATACATCATCAGCCTATGATAGTCCACTGCTGGATTTAGGTAGGGTATCCTCTCCTATGAAATCAAATCAAATCAAATCAAATCAAATCGTTTATTTGCAAGAATACAGTAGGTATATAATAGCTGTTATCATTTTAAGGTGAACAGTGTACTCTACTCACAATAGAGCATGCAAATATTAAAAGTACTTATATTAAAATGTCATGCAAGCGATTATTCAAAATAATACTCAATAGTATTTATTAAAGTTACATAAATTACAATTCAACAAGTCGTCATGTCATAAAGGAAATTAAATTATTAAATACTTATTACAATTAGTTTTCATTTAAGAATTCATTAATAGAGTAGAAACATTTATTCAATAGCCATTTTGTTAAGCATGTTTTAAATTGGTTTGGCGGGCGGTTTTTAATCTCATTCGGTATCTTGTTGTAGACCTGTATACCCATACAATACGCATTGTTCCTATATATTAGGGTCTTGGCGAGGGGCAAATGCAACCGTGATCTATATCGTGTGGACCTTGGGAAGATTTGGGTGTGTGTAGGGAACATCTCAAGATGCTTTCGTACAAATAATGCCATCTCTTTTATGTACATGCAGGGTAAAGGCAGGATTCTGGTCGCTTGAAATAGTGGTTTGCAAGGCTCCAAGTAGTGTGTATTGCATATTGACCTAATGCATTTTTTTTGGACTAGAAACAATTTTTTCATGTCCACGGAGTTTCCCCAGATTAGTAATCCGTAACTCAGGATGGAAGACACATAGCCATGATAAGCAACTAGTGCAACATCCTTAGAACTCGTGGTGCTTAGTCTTCGCAGAGCAAATACATATTTATCAAGTTTGGCACATAAGTCCATAACATGGTTTTTCCAATTGAAAGATTGATCAATCGTCACGCCAAGGAACTTTGTGCTGTTGACTTCATCTACATGCTCGTTACCATGTCGAATATCCAACTCTAAACTATTACTTTTCGGTGTCTTGAATTGCATTACATGAGTCTTACTTACATTGATGTCGATACAGTGAGTCTTACTGAACTGTGCGTATAGACGCATTAGGAGGTAAATGCCCGTAATCGGCACGCTGGGCAAGCGGATTGGCGATCGCAGTAATGTGTACACTACGATGACGCTGCTGCCCATCATCAATCTTTTATCAAATAATGGTCAGTGACACTTCAATCCCTTAGTCGACTCTTAAGGCACCCGCGGGAAGAATTGGGGTGGTGACAAATGACGGTGGTGACACCCCAACTCCTCCTGCGGGTGTCGTAAGAGTCGACTAAGGGATTGAAGTGTCACAGACCATTCTTTGATAAAAGATTGATGATGGGCAGCAGCGTCATCATAGTGTACACATTACTGCGATCGCCAATCCGCTTGCCCAGCATGGCGTTTATGAGCATTTACTTCCTAATGAGCATAGTTAATTGGAGAGGTCTACGTCCAGCAGTGGACTAAGAGAGGCTGATGATGTATGTATATTTGTGTGTAGTACAGAAATTACGTTATTTTAAGTATGTTGGGTTCCACGGAAGACCAGCGCTCCGGCATCAGATGTCAGAGCATATGCTGAGTGGTACCCAATTGCAGCTCCTACAGCAACACACTTTCTCACCTTTTTGTTTTTCTTTAGAGTCTGTATTTTTAATTTTATCTGTATTTTGTCGCTGCAGATGTAAGAATGTATCTTATTGTTCTGTGTGTAATTGTAGTTGTGCTATAAATGTTTTTTCTTTCTTTCTTTCTTTCTATCGAAAAATCGTTAACTTAAATCTGACAATGACCGTATATTTGATGTTTATTATCTTACCGTCTTTATAAACATCCTTTCTGTACTGGAGCGGCATAATGCGACATATGTCCTTGTCGTACACGTGAACTATGTCGGATTTCGTCACCGACCGCGGCGGGAAGAACGATCCTTCTGAGGCCCTGGAACAGCAAAATAAATAAAATATAAATCAATTAAATGGAGCATTCCATGAGCTGTCCTGTACAAACGCGTGTATATTTCGATAATTTGCGTTTTCATCCGAGTTATTAGTTATTACATATATTTATGATTAATTTTTGACTCCTATAGTCACGAAAGAGAACTTCGATATACCCACAATTTTGAGGAAACCCGTGTTCGTACGGGACATCGTCGGTGGACATTTTCGTGGAATGTACCAAATACGTATACCTACGTATGTAACGCCCTACTAGCGACACCCAACGGCAAGCCATAAAGGCAAGCAGATACGCGCAAATACTGCGACAATACAGCTAACCGCACTACTGCAGTACTGTCGTTCTGTCTTCCGCCGCTAGATGGCTCTGTGGTCGTGATAGATCACGGTATCATTTGTCTGACTCAGAATCATGACCGTCGGCATGTAATTGAGGTTTATTTGAGCAGCAGGAAGGACTACGTTCTAGCACAATATGTGATTCAATCTTAGTTAGCTTTTCGGGCGCTTTAGGATTAATTCTATGACTACACCTACAATTATTATATTGTATTATTATTGTGAGATCATAGTGTCTACTGCTAATCAAAAGTCTCCCTCATTTTCTTCTGATCTATGCTGAGCTGGCCACTCTTTTAAAAAGGAGTCCAGCTTACTCGGCATCCGACAAACGTGACCAGCCCAGTAACACTTCAAGTTACGTCCACTATCTTACCCCTGTATTCATAAGTCTCCTAACTTAGCAAGCCGCTAAGTGTTGTTTATCCCTTTCGATTTTACCAATATTTCTATAATACCGAAAAGGACAAAACAATCCCTAGCGGCTTGTTAAGTTAAGAGACGTAGCGTAGGGCTCCGAAAAATAATAATCACCAAATTAAAAAAAAAACGATTTCTCCAAGATCCCTTCATCAAACCGCGACTTAGACTCATGACATTTTTTTGTGTACAATAATGAATTTACATCTCCAAAATTCTCATTCGTAAGCATCGATTTTTACGGCTTAAGGAGCCGTTCTCCCGATTTATCATGAATAAGCATTCTTCAGTATGTTAAATGAATAGCTACACTTATACGCATTTATGCTGAAGGTGAATCGACGCGGACGCATTTTCATACAATATTGCGTTTTTGTATTACAAAATGCGATTCGATGCTGATAAAATGTGTCTTCACCCTAACGAGGAATTGTAGGTTAGTAACACTGTAGTTTTTTATTGACATTTGCTAGTTTATGTAAAACGTAGATTATTTTTAATGCAAAATGTTCATCTATTGTTCACTCGCGAATATTTGACTTTTTAACTGTTGCGTCAATGTTTTCAGCAAACTGTAAAGCATGAACTATGACATTGTAAACGTTTTTCGTAAGTGTAGACAATATTATTTCTACAAATAATCAACGTGTTTGCGTAGCACGTTTTTGTGAAAGACAAATGTATTTAGGAGACATATAATCCATAACTTGTTTTTAAACGGTTGTTTTGACAATTATGCATATTATGTTAATTTACTGGTTGCTTATGTTGTTAGGTACCACAGAATTGATGAGTAGGTACTAAAGTATATCATAATATCACAAAAACTATTCAAAGTAACAATAAAATGTAGTTTGGATATTATTTTTTCTTTTTGTGTGTCCACAGTAATAAGGCTATGTAAAGCTTTTTAAAATTTTATTTTTCCTGGTACTCGTCGTCTTAAGGTACAAGAAAATGCAGCTCTTTCATTTTTATGTCCTATAATTTTTTTTTTTTTAATTGAGTGAGATGATATTATTGCTATGCTAAATTTGTCTGTCCCCGGAAAACGGTCAAGAGGGAGGCCTAAGACTACCTGGACAAATGTGTTGCTGGCAGATATGGATAAATGCAATGTTTCCGAAAACGATGTCAAGGATAGGGCGAAGTGGAGGAGAAAAATAAGGAAGGCTGACCCCACCACCATGTGGGATACATAGCCAGAAAGAGAGAGAGAGAGAGAGAGTGAGATGATATTTCTGCAGTTTTATGGATAAACAGAGCCTAATGCTTTCGTCCGCAACAAGTGCAATGAAATAAAAAAAAAATAATGACACGAGTGACATTGACGTTGAAAGATTTTTTTTCTATTTCATTGTACTGATTGTTGACGAACGTATCAGGCCCTATTCATCCATAAAACTACACAAATGTCACCTCACTCACTTAAAAAAATATTATTAATAATTTATAGGAAATAAAAACAACAGAGCCGTATTTTCTTGATTCTTAAGACGACGGCTATCAGTGAAAAATATAATATTTATACCTTCGGAAAACTTTACATAGCCAATTGTGTTTAAATGTTTTAATGGACATCCAATGCATACTTACATTAAATTTAATTATAATTAACTAGTTACTTTATTATTTTAATAACTCAAATGCTACAGTGGTTTAAAAAGGTTCGTTTATGGTCGAACGGTTTCTAAAAAAATAGGTATAGAGGTGTATAAGAGGTTTTTTTACGTAATACTATTTGTTATAAGTCATAAGAGCTCTTTAAAAAATAAAAACTGTAAGCATTTGGTGATGCAAACACGGCTACGCTCTTTTGGAACAACATTTTTCTCCTATTAAGATCGAAAGATATTACAATCCTGAGTAGAAACAAAAAAAATGCACATACAGAAAGTCCACTTGGGTGATTAAATACTTAATTTGTTTACAGCTTTATTAGTAATAGCATTTACATTAAGTACAAGTTAATTTCAGTTATTTTTGCAACGAAAAGGTTCTGACATTTAACCCGCAGTTCAAACGAAGGCGTGTAAACACTTTTTAAATAACAACACAGACATGCGTTGGCCATTTAATTTTGACCCTTGACTTAAATAAGATGTTGTTTAAATAATTAACCGTAGAAGTAAAAAGTCAACACGTGATTCTATTGTAAAGATGCGTAACGTGTGACGTACCTTTATTTAGGTAAATTCACGAAAGCTGGTTCGAATAGAAAAATGAAATGAGTGTCATCTATCAATGCGTTTTTTTGTGTGTTATCTGTCGAGGCATCACCAAATGTACCCTACGGAAGACCAGCGCTGGCCTTCAGGCTAGCACTACGCATTGGGTCCATTTCGTGATGCACCAACTTTTCTCTGTTATTATTATATTTACATTGTCTTGTGTGTTAATAAATGATTATTATTGATTTTGTTTGTATCTCCTTGACAATCACTGACTTACAAATCCCGGTTTTTGGAATGGCTTGCCTGGAGATATAATTCCAACACGTAGAGTCCCTTTGGAGAAAATTACTATGTTGTATTGCTATGCGTATAGGTATACGTATATACATACGTCTATATAGAAGATTGGAAATTAACTAAAAAATACTAAATGGGCTATGGTGATGAAGGTTGGATGGGTCAGAGATGGTGCTATAAAAGAGGTTTGCCTGCTCTAATTTTTCTTTGTTATCGATTATTATTATTGCTACTACACCTGTATCTGGGCATTTTTCCGAGCGTTTCAACCGCTGTGACTTCGGTGGCAGCCTTATCACACGAATCCTGTGAGAGATGCATGCATTTTTGGGTATGATAGACGTACTTGATAACTACCAAGATATCCAAAATATGTATGAGATACCCGCGGAAATCAAGTAATAATGTTGCCACCGAAGTCACGGCGGTTGAAACGCTCGGAGAAATGCCCATCTTGAGTCATTTTGACATAGACTTTCTGTCAAAGTGCATTTAGACCAAACGAGCATTCGCTCATTCTATCGTTGTTCTATCCTATCCGATCATTCTATTCTATCCGATTCTAGGTTGCATCACGTTATGTGTAACGAACGAATTTCGTAGGTTTTATTTTTTATTTATTATTTGAAATAGGCTTACTCATGGCCACAGACTAGCCAAGGGCAGAAACGTGGCCTACGATGGAGTGAGTTTGCCCAGAAGGTGCCTATTCAGTGGGGGATAGAAGGAGCGAATGCTCGTTTGGTCTAAATGCTCCTTTACTAGATCCATTCGTGCCAGCTTTGGTGAGATACCTGTACAATTACAACCTGTATCATTTCCATACTCCGTGCTACAAGCATGTGTATTCGGGGTACGCGCCACAAATTTAACTCCTTCAAAAACTTCTTTGGCCTAAACGATGGCGCAGCCCTACCCAATCTTTCCTCTACTTGACTAGAGTACCTAATATCTCCGTAAGTGCTTGCGTGATAACTATTTATTCATTTTTTAATTATCCTTTATGTTACTATATTTTTGTTAATAAATGCCGGTAGCCGATAATGTGCTGAAGACTACGAACAAATAAAACATGGAAGCCATACTAAATTGCCTTTCAAAAACGGTCCTGAATTTTAGTTTACAAATGTCACCCTCTCTTCAATGCATCACGGCAACGAATTTCAATGTCACCCAATAAAAGCTTAAACCGCCATTTAAAAATAGGTACTTGTGATTGGTCCGTCAAGGTTTTGATTGGCTATATTCTATAAACATTTGTCAAAGATGTTGCGCCGAAATATGCGCGGTGTTAACAAAAACGCTATGTCTTGCCCATCTGGGCACAATTGAACAATTGTTTCTGGGGGCATTTTTGATCTGGCGTTAGACGTCCATGTTATATAATGGTCGCAGGCTGAAGATTACCTGATATCATTGCAGGGGCTATCCCTCCAATGAGGCAGGTGGTCCATCCCGTTGATTTTATCCAGGTAGCCGAACCGGGACATGGACTTCTGTCCCGTGTAGATCGTGGACACCTCGTCCAGGGTCCCGTTTCGCTGGAAAATTAAAATAAGAAAAATAATGATTCATTTGGTGCCATACAGTACAGAGCAATATTTCCTCATACGTATAAAGGTGCGTTCAAACTGAAAGAGCATTCGCTGCTCTAACCTCCAACTCTACAAAATTCGATCGGTACACAAAACGATTGGTTGATTTCGTAGAACGGGCGCTAGAACAGCGAATGCTCTTTTGGTTTAAACGCACCTTAAGTTGCGACCCTTTAAACGAAGCGTGAAGAAGCATCTAGCGGGCCAGCAAGGCGGTGGCAACTGACAGGTTACTGATTGTCTCCTGTTCGTTGCCGCCGCGATTTGGTCTCCACTTTACATTTGGTTCAGGTGGTGTGAAGCCACTTTGTTACAAAATACAAGCAGAAACAGTAAGGGTTTGAACACCTTAAAAGATGCCACTCAGCATGTGTCGTGACGTCAGATGCCACGACGCTCGTTTTCAGGGCAACCAAGGTAAATGTGAAAATTAAAAATAACTAGAAGAATAGGTAAAGGTGCGGTTAAACTAAAAGAGCATTCGCTGTTCTAACCTCCCACTCGATTTGTTGATTGGTTGATTTCGTAGAACGGGCGCTAGAACAGCGAATGCTCTTTTGGTTTAAACGCACCTTAAAACGATAACAAGATTCGGTAAACGAACGCAATGTAGAAATTAAACATAATGTAGTAAAACTATTTAAAACCGATTAAAATTAATATATTATTTTTAACGCGTAGGTATATTAATTAAATTTAACTTCTTTAAAAAAGCCGTTTAATTTATGTGAGGATTTGACTAAGGCTGAGGCCAGACGAGTGTAATGTTTTGAGTTTCATTATTCTGGAGAGGTTATCACAGAAAATATAGACTTTAGAAAAAAATGCAGCAAAATAAAAAAAATCATCCCCTCTTTACTACCTACTAGGGGAGGAGTGGTAGTAATCAAAATAGTACATTTCCTAACTAGTGTGGCTAAACTTTTTTTCGGCGAGGGTGAAAGTTGGAGCCCGAGTGAAACGAGGGCGACAATCACCCGAGTTCAATCACGTGTAAGGGACGATTTTTTTCATATCAAGTGCGTCAAAAAGAGAAATTACCGCACGCGAAGCGTGCGCAAAGTTCGTTTTTGCGCACTAGTTAGGAAAACAATATTCTACCACTTTGTCGGACTAGAAAGTTGGAATTTAAAATAATTTTTTAAAAATAATTTGCAATCTAAATTACAAATTTCTGGCTACTAAGCTATGCTGAGGATAGACAGGCAGACGGACAGACGGACATGGCGAAATTATATATTATAATTTTAATAATATATTTCTAGTTTACTACGGAACCCTAAAAATGGTACTTACTGCAAGCAACAATCCCATTTGACTGTTGGGTCTTTTTCCTTTTGGGTAGAAGTAATGCGCCAGAGTTACCAGAGGATCGTCGTATCTGTAAAAACAAATAGCAATATTAGGTCTTCATCATCAGCCTCTCTCATTCCACTGCTATTGACTTTATGAAATGGTCGTTATAGTAAAATTTCGATTGCACTACATGGTAACGATTACTGAGTGTAAGGCCGGACTGAGTGGTGTACGCAGTAGGGCCTCTCCCAAAAGCGAATAAGCGACAGCTACCAACTCTTTTCTCGCTTAAGAAACGAACAAAATATGTAGATCCTGTGTCAGTTAAAGTAACCGATGTATTTATAGTTAGAGAGACAGGAGAATTCATTCGTCCGTGAAGAATTATCTCACCGATCGCTACTCGCTGGTCGTTCATCGTTGCTTAGGCTGCCTTAGACTAAAGGTTATACGTACCCAAAGACCAGCTGTTCAGCTGTGACCTTCACGAAGGGCTCAGCCGTCTTCTTGTACGCCACCGACAGCACCGATGCCAGCCCGCTGACCACCCGTGACCGCCAGTGGTACAGTTAGACTACTACACGCCGTCAGCGGTGGCAGCCCTTGGTGGCTGGATGCGGTCACCAGCTATGCTATACTCTTATTCACACATTCGACGCTGCGTTCATCAACGAGCTCGACGACGAGACAGCCTTCACTTCGACATCGAGAGCAGCGCTGCGAGTGCTAGTGTCGTTTAAAGTACATTAGTGAATACCATTTTTAGGCTCGACACTGCCGCAGCGCTGACACAGCGCTGATAGCAAGGCGGTTTTCTCAGTGAATATCACTGCCGTCACTTGCGGCTTCAGACGTGACACTAGTACGGTAAAGGTTATACGTACCCGAATAGATCGGCTATAAACACGTACCTATTCCCGTGTAAATAAAAGAGACACGGCGATACTCGCCCAGCTATCAGCTATCACCGCCGAACGAGTATCGCCGCGTCTCTTTCTTTATGGGAATGCATATCGTATCTTTCATAGATCATAGCTTAGCAGCTCGCGGTGAGACCAGCGCCTAAAGGAGATCAGACTGTTCACTCGAATGAATAGTCACTAGAGCGAATGCTTCTTTTTTATTCATCCCATGGGACCAGCGCTTTAGACTAAAGGTTATACGTACCCAAAGACTAGCTGTTCAGCTGTGACCTTCACGAAGGGCTCAGCCGTCTTCTTGTACGCCACCGATAGCACCGACGCTAGTCCGCTGACCACCAGCCCGGCCAAGTTGGGAGAGAATGAGGTCACTGTCTGCGAAACGATTATATCATCATATAAATCGACCATAGAAATAGAATAGTAAAGTCTACAAAAAAGTCTCCTTTACAGCTCACAAGTGCAAACATTTTACCACGGATGCGCGATACACATAGAAACTCGGTTGCAACGAACGCTCATGCTGTCGCGTGACGCGACAGCATGAGCGTGTTTGCACGTGTTTGCACGTGTTTGCAGCGTGTTTGCACTTGTGAGGTGTACAGGAGACTTTTTTGTCGACTGTACATACAAGTGTGAAAAAACTGAAGTTCGAAACAAGTGGAGATAAATTAAAGCACGGCCAAGGGAGTGCTTTAAATCGACACGAGTTACGAATTTCCTTTTCGCACGTGTATCGTGTGAGTACAGTCAAAGACAAAATAAGGTGTACACAAAAATGTTCAAAAATATGTCCCAGTGCACTCTAATTCTGTGTAATAAGAACGTCGTAATATATTTATGAGCGGATTCTTTCGATACTTATTTTTGCACTTGACTGTACGAGACTATGCCCACTAGGACGTTCCGGTGCCGGCCAACACGATCTCATACTTTTCAATACAAAAAATAGTTTTTTGTCTGATACGTTCATGCTACGGTCATGGTATGGTACTGTCTAGTGGGCAGAGACCTTTAAAGGTGCATTCAGACCAAACGAGCATTCGCTATTCTAACCCCCTACTCTACAAAATTCGATCGTTACACAAAACGTGATTCGTTGATTTCGTAGAGTTTGGGGGGATAGAACAGCGAATGCTCGTTTGGTCTGAATGCACCTTCATCATCATCAGCCTATGTTAGTCCACTGCTGGACGTAGGTCTCTCCTATTAACTATGCGTATAGACGCATTAGGAGGTAAATGCCCATAATCGCCACGCTGGGCAAGCGGATTGGCGATTGCAGTAATGTGTCCATTATGATGACGCTGCTGCCCATCATCAATCTTGTAGAATGGTCAGTGATACTACGTATATGATCCCTTAGTCTGCTCTTACGACACCTACAGGAGGAGTTGGGGTGGTGACTAATGTATTCTTACTGCCGTCACCACACGGCAACCTTAAGGTGATAGAACCAATATTGTGTTCTAAAAGTACGTGATTGTGAAAAAATGCAAGTTTTCAGGTTTGTTAACTTTTTTTCTGCTGACGAATGCTAAGATATATAAAATAAAAACCATGCATATCGTTGGTTATTAGGGGTATAAGGGGGCCCAACCAACACCATTTGGGCTCCAAGTCAACCTCTCCTGCTCGCGGTATACCCTGCTAAACAACGAACGAGGCTCTGGCGACCCACCAACCCGCACTGGACCAGCGTGGTGGGTTCAAGGTCCAATCCCCCTCTAATGAAATGCACAATTCCCCGTTACGGCCCCGAGTGCCCGGCACAAGGGGTGCTAAGAATCCCCGGGCGGCGATACCCGATCAAATGAAAATGACCCAGGCAAGTAAAATTGACACCGATTTGCTCCACGTTCTAACTTATAACGTCCGCACGTTGATGAGAGAAGAGCGTCTCGTAGAGCTGGAGCACGCTCTCAAAGACATCAAATGGGACGTTATAGGTTTATCGGAAGTAAGAAGAGAAGGAGAACAAACCGTTGAGAGAGACGATAATGTATTCTACCACTTCGGTATAGCAGGCGGGCTGTACGGGGTAGGTTTTCTCGTAAAAAAGAAGTGGAAGGATAACATTATCGAATTTCGAGGATACTCTGAGAGAATTGCTGTACTCAAGTTCAAAATTACTCCAAATCACAATCTCACTATCATTCAGGCTTACGCACCAACATCAACACATAGCGACAACGAAGTTGAAGATTATTCTCTCTTAAACACTGCTTGCGAAGAGAACCGAGGAACATGGAACATGGTACTCGGAGACTTTAATGCAAAAATAGGGATCCGAGGTGAGTTGGATAATGGCGACATACTCGGACCGAATGGCCTAGGTCTCCGTAATGAGCGAGGAGGACGCCTTATTCAATTCGCCTTCGGGCAGACTATGAGGATTTGTAATACTTTCTTCAAGAAAAAACCCTCTCGTCGCTGGACGTGGGTTTCGCCAGCTGGTTCTGTCAAAAATGAAATAGATTACATCCTGTCCTCTAACAGCCACATAGTAAAAGACGTTTCAGTAATAAATAAAATAAGATTTAGCTCCGACCACAGACCTTTGCGAGCAAAACTAAAACTAGACATCAAAATCCACCGACAACAAATATTTTCAAAACAAATTAAACGCTTAAACAGGGAGACACTCATAGCAAATCACGACCAATTCAATCTAGAACTACAAAATCAATTCACCTTGCTTGACACAGATACAGACGTACAGACCCAATTCGATATCATAACTAATAGCATCAAAACCGCCAGTAAAAAAGTTAAACAGCACAAAAATAACACTAGCAAATTAAGTAGAGCCACAGTAGAATTAATAAATAACAGACAACAGAATAAAATTAAATATAATAGAGAACAATACGCAATATTAGATAAGCACGTCAAAAGAAGCATCAGGCGAGACATCCGAAACTATAACACGAAGTTAGTCGAAATTGCCCTGAAAACACATTCTTCTCTCAGAGTAGCGAAACATGGCGCCACTAAAGGAAAATCTTGGATTACAAATTTACGAGACGAAAATGGAAAATTACATAACAGCAGAGACAAAGTCACGGAAATATGCACAAAATTTTATTCATCACTATACTCTGATCTGTCGCTCCCGTTACCTATTAGTGATTGTTATACTTGTCCCGATCCACAAACCATCTCTCCCATAACAGGGTATGAAGTCAACGCGGCTCTAAAAAGCCTTAAATACCAAAAGAGCCCGGGGGACGATGGTGTAACTACCGAAGCACTCAAAATAGGCAAACCAATATTACTTCCCCATATCACAAATTTATTTAACTCCATCCTTTATACAGGCAAATTTCCACAAGACTTCTGTCATTCAAATATTACATTAATCCACAAAAAGGGCGACAAATCAGACATAAGTAACTACAGGCCGATTAGTTTAATCTCACATTTGTACAAACTTTTCATTAAAACTATCGAGAACAGAATAACCTCACTGCTGGACAAACAACAACCTCCAGAACAAGCTGGATTTCGACCGGGATTCTCAACCACAGACCATCTTCACACCATCAACCAAGTCATAGAAAAATCCAACGAGTTCAACATACCAATTTACCTGGCATTCGTGAATATGCAAGGCGTTTGACAGCGTCAAACACTCAGCTGTACTCTCCGCTATGCGCAACCAAAATATCGACGAAACGTATGTTGAACTCGTCGGCATCATATACCAGAATAGTACAGCATGCATAAAACTACACGCTCCGGGACCCAATTCCGTATCGAGAAAGGGGTCAAACAGGGAGACCCGCTGTCCCCAAAGCTCTTTACCAGTACCCTAGAGGAAATATTCCGGAAGTTGGCGGCACGTTGGGAGTCCGTAGGAATAGATGTTGGCGGCAAGACGTTGACAAATCTCCGATTTGCCGACGATATCGTCCTATTCTCTCACACTGCATCCCAACTACAGAGAATGCTTCAAGACCTTAGCACGGCAAGCTTTGAGGTAGGTTTAACTATGAACAGGGCCAGGACTCAGCTCATGACCAATAGCGTGAAACATAGGGTAACGGTAGACGGGCAGGATATACAATATGTCGACGAGTACATCTACTTGGGCCAGATAGTATCCTTCGATAACAGGCAGTTCAGAGAAATCGATCGTCGTATCAACAACTCCTGGAAGAGCTTCTGGTCCATGAAGGCGCTAATGAAGGGCAACCTTCCGCTTTCACTAAAGCGCAAACTCGTAGACATGTGTATCCTGCCTGTCCTAACCTATGGCGCCCAAACCTGGTCCCTTACTGAAGCACAAAAAACCAGCCTCAAAGTTTGCCAACGGGCGATGGAGCGCAGCATACTGGGTGTTCGCAGGACTGATCGCATCAGAAACACCGAACTGCGCTCCAAAACCGGTATTGAGGATGTAGGTAGGAAAGCCGCTAAACTGAAGTGGGACTGGGCAGGGCATGTCTGCCGAATGCATCCCGAACGTTGGGCGAAAGTAGCTACCGAATGGTCCCTTACAACATGGTCGAAGCAGAGGCAGACCAAAGGAGATGGCGGGATGACCTGGACAAATTTAACGGGGAGTGGCGGGATTGTGCACTCGACAGGGTCGAATTTCGAGAAAAAGGGGAGGCCTTTGCCCAGCAGTGGGACACTGAAACAGGCTAATAAAAAAAAATAAAAAAAATCGTTGGTCCAAGTCTATACAACAAATTACCCGACAAGATTAAGATAATTGAAAACAATACGACATTTTACAATAAATTAAGGAAATGGTTAATTGCGCAAGCATTTTACGGTCTAGATTAATTTTTGAAAACTTAAATTATGAATAATTTGTATTTTAATTGTTTTTGGATAGTTTCTTATTTATTATTTATAATGACACTGTTGACATTTAAATTTAATTATACCTGGACATATGTATGTTATAAAATGATGTAAGTTGTATTTGAATTGTGTACCCTATTTTTGACTTGTAAAATTGTAATTATATTTTACTAATAAATGAGTATGAGTAAGTTCATACTTACCAGTAGAGGGATGTTGGGTACAGTCAGCTTCTGATTCTTGTCCACGGAGAGCTCGGGGACAAAGCGAAGGATCTTGTTGTGTTGGTACGTGATCGTGTCGTTGTCGTGGAACTTTATGTTCACTTTCTCCATGTCTTCTCTGGAAAGCAAAATATAATAGAGTAAGTAATAAATAAATAAATATCTTAGGACATCTTACACAAATCAACCTAGTCCCACGGTAAGCTCTATTAAGGCTTGTGATGTAGGTAACAGGCAACGATATATATAATACATAGATACATATAGACACTTAAATACATAGACAGCCAAGACCAAGGAACATATATTTGTAATAAATAAATACACAAAGAACCTCCAGCTTCGTAGGCAGGGTCACTACCAACCAAAAGACTGCGAAAATAGCCGTATTTAAAATTTTCAGGCACTCATAAACAATGATCGGAACTATAGTTGCCAATTTCTAAGAATGTACTTTTGACAGTTATATATTAATCCTTTTAGTCTTACCGTCATATATATAAGGCTCATTTTTAAACTGTCAAATGTTCATTCTTCGAAATTCGCAACTATAATTTGTGTAAAACTTTAAAAAATTAGATATAATCATGTAAACTTAGCCCAGAAAATATAATATTTTCTTCGGTTACCGCGAATAATTTATAGTTTTAATTCATGTGTAATCCATAAATTAAAACTATGAAAGTTCGCCCGCAGACCACGAACCCTGTAAAGTGTTCGAAACGTCGGGATGAAGTTAAATTTCATTAATATACGCGAGTTTATCCGTTTTCATAGTTTTATTTGTAGAAAAATAATTTAGAAAAACTGTATCCTATTTTGTTGCCTATTGTAGTTATATATTTGTAGGTATATTTGTGTAACACATCATTGCACAAGCCTTAATTGAGCTTACCGTGGGACTAGAACGATTTGTTTAAAGGTGCATTCAGACCAAAAGAGCATTCGCTGTTCTATCCCCCGCTCTACGAAATCAACCAATCACGTTTTGTGTAACGATCGAATTTCGTAGAGTGGGGGGTTAGAATAGCGAATGTCCGTTTGGTCTGAATGCACCTTAAAAGATGTCCCAAGATATTTATTTATTTATTGATTAATTTGACATACAAAAGGATTGGTTTACTAATTGGTCTTAACCACAGACAACATAACCTCAAGACGTAGCATAGCCAGGCGACCCCCTCTGTCACGCATACGGTGAATTCACTCCATATTAGAGCCACGCCTCCATTGCTAACTTCAGTCTGCGGCCGGCGTTCATGAGATAATTACGAAAGTTTTAACGTGATTTACGTCATGCAAAATGCATTACTGTTGCGTGAAATTGTGTGGCAAGAATACAAAAACATCTAGTGTGCAAAAAGATGGTATTTCGTTTCACAAGTGAGAAGTTTTTTATAAATTTCAATTAAAATTAAAAATAGTTTAAGCATAAAATCTAGTGCACTCGTTGATATCTTTTTACAAAGTCTCTATCTAATACTTTGCACGAAGTATAACTCCCTCCTTGTCTAGCGTAACGAGCAGGTAGGCCGTCTGAACTAGGGATGACCGTAGAGTATGTTTGTTTACTATCGATAAGGTAACTAAAGATAAATGAAATGGGACTAGGTCGATTTGTGTAAGATGTCCCAAGATATTTATTTTTATTTATTTATTTTATTTTATTAAAATCTTTATTCTCTATCGTACCAAGCAACAGACTCTGCGATGGAGTCTCCGTATCCGAACTAGTGATGTCTATGCCTGCAGTCTGTTTACTATCGATAAGATATTACGATTATATTCAATTATCCTCAAATAAAGTCTGGTTTAGTGTAAAGTGTAGAAGTATAATTTTCAAAAATACTATTATGTTAAATAATATTGTGTATCTTCTCTAAATGCCCAAACATGAAAGAAATGTGGATGAATGCTACAAAACGGTCACATGATTGGTTTCCTGCTCCTAGCAGTGTGATATGTTCTCGGCACTTTAAGCCGGAATATTTCAAATTAACAAAAACGAATAATAGACGAATTTTATATACAACGTATTTTAACCCAGTTATTACTGAAACTTTTTAAAGAGTCGGATTGCTTTGATTTTTAAATATGATGTCCTATAATGAAGTTAAATTATAGTAAAAATAAAATAAAAAATATCGATGATCGTCTGGGAAAGCTGGAAAATGAGTGGCGTTATAACGGCCGGTAGTAAAATCGGCGGCTACCAGCCAGTTGTAATATCAATGTATTTTGGATTCAAATAAAATACACTATCATTGTTAAATGTTGTATTATTGGCTTTAAATTAAATAGTAACAGTATGATAAGCCACAAAACACGTCTTTGGTGGGTCACTGTATAAAAATATTCCCAAAAAACACTTAATTTCTGAAATACTTTTATTACCGACGGCATTTTTCTGGCTCGCGTATAAATTTGTATATACCAAGAGCTCAATTACGAGTATCTCATCATTCATCATCATCATATACTCATAGTAATACATAGGGAATTGGTGATATCTCGGTTCTTCTCGGTCTTGCCACTGTCTACATTCCCTAGGGTTAGGTAACCTGGTATACCCACTTGTATTGTTGAGATTTTTGTACACTAGGTAAACGCGTAGAACTCATTCTAGGATTGGAAACTGGAGGCGGGGGTAACTGTTCATTATCATTTTCAGGTGGATTCTCGGTAGTAGGAGTACGTATTTTTTTGGCTACTGTCGACAAAAATAAATCGTCTTCCTAATCCTCATTTTCCGAATATGAGCTAGGCATATACTCGTATAGCCTCTGCGGGAGCCTTTAGCTGAGATCCTAAGACGATCAAAATTATGTCAAAACTATATTTACCGTATTGAAAAATAACATACAAAGTTGACTAAAAACAAACCTGGAAGATTAGGTAACGACAGAAATGCCTCATCACCCGAATCTTCATCAGTTAGTTCAGTATTAGGATTTCCCGGTGGAAAAATAGTGATTTCATTGGCAAATTTTTATCAGAGTCCAAATAGTGCAGGTTGTCAATTATTTCGTTAAAGCGTAAACCCTTTTTCTTCAGTGGACAATAAGCAAAATAGTGTCAATAAAATAGACGTCAATTTTACTACCGGGCGTTATAACGCCATAATTTTTCGATTCAAAATAAATCCAATAATGAAAGTGATAATATACACTTTTTTATATCAAAATTATACTATTATATCATTCCTCCGTGAAACATCATGATTAGGCTATACTGTCAACAAATTCAAGAAAAAAAATTATTTTCGTGGGCATGTTTCAAAGAATTCACTTAGGTTATTTGAAAACACGTCTGAGCTTAAAACCACATCCGACACTGTGACAAAGAACAATGTGATTGGTTGAAGTACCATTTCTTAGTACAATAATTAAAATTGGTCTTTGTTTTTGCAACTTCAAAGCCATAAATATTGCGGGTAGACCTAACGCTCAATTGGTGGCGTTATAAAGGTCAGTAGTAACAAGTGGGTTAACGGTAGTTTTTTGGTAACTTTGTAACTACGAGTTAATGATTTTACAAATAAAAATATATTTTGTAAAATTGTTTTATTTATTGTCGCAGAAAAGATATATTGTGATATTAATATTTGACCGCAACTTTGTCTACGTGGATGATGACTGATGACAATAAAATAACTATCCTTTGTCCTTTCCCGGGTCTTAAACTATCTCCATTCCAAATTGCATCTTTGGAATGGAGATAGTTTAAACCGGTTTAAATGTGAAGATGAAGACACAGCAGACAGACAGTACAATTTTTTTTATATAAAATGCATTTCAAGCTAGCATCATAAGCTAGTATCATAATATATCTTCATCTGCGGGGATGATGATGATAATGATGATGATGAATGAAATATCGTATGGGCTTTCCCGGGTCTTAAATAATCTCCGTTCAAAATTTCATCTAAATTGGTTCAGCGATTTAAGTGTGTAGACGCAGTAAACTGACAGACATACTTTCGCATTTATGGTATGCATTAGTACGGATATGGATTTACGGTTTTGTCGGTAAGTCACTGACAAATTTAATTTCGAATTGTAAAAGCGATAGACATTGCAACCATCGATACTTTTATCGACATTCGGAAAACACTAGCGACCGGCGGACATTTTTGTTTTACACCTCATTGACCTTAAAACGACGAATCACAACACAGTTAGCTCATGTTACGCCGCCCGCACCTCAGCATTTTTGGCAGCATCGGTTTAAATGAAATAATTGTCTAAAGCTACGTCTTTAGGTTATGTTGTCTGTGGTCTTAACAATGTGTCCATAAGAGCAAAAGGGACAAACAATTATTAGCGGCTTGTTAAGTTAACAAACGTTTATGAATAAAGGTGCATTCAGATCAAACGAGCAATCGCTATTCTATCCCCCACTCTACGAAATCAACGAATCACGTTTTGTGTACTTAACGATCGAATTTCGTAGAGTGGGTGGTTAGAATAGCGAATGCTCGTTTGGCCTGAATGCACCTTAAAGCTGCGTTTCCACCAGAGATGTGGGAGGATGTGTTTCCATATAAATGACACCTATTAGGCTGCGGCTCCACTGAGGCGGAGAGGAGCGGAGATGTGTAAAATTGACCAATTACATTCTTCAAATTCAAAATTCGAAATACTATCATGCGGTCTCATTGGCCAATTTTGCACATCTCCGCTCCTCTCCGCATCAGTGGAGCCGCAGCCTTAATGACTCGAGCGAGGTGTCATTTGTATGGAAACACATCCTCGCACATCTTTGGTGGAAACGCAGCTTAAGGGGATAGATAAATTATTCCTTTTTCTACGTTATCCTACAAATTATAAGCCTTAGTAACACTTCGAAGGTCACACATTTTCACCAGCGAGAGTTATTGACACAGACTTATTGACATTTTCCGTTCTCGCCAGTTGATCACACAGATTATGTTATTGACAATGTCGCAACCAATTTGACAGCTAAAATAACCTAAAAACATAACCTCAAAATGTGCAATTTGATCCTTATTGACTAGGGGATAGAGTTGATGTTTAGTTTAGCGGTTTGGTGTTGTGTTTAGTTATTGGTATGGATTGTGGAGTTTCTAGCATTACGAAAAATGGCGATGTGTGTTTGTGTATCGTCGCGTACAGTGGTATATGGTTATATTATGATTAAATTATTTCTGAAAATAGGAATTTAATTAGGCAGGCTGTTGCCGCGTGGTGGCAGTAAGAATACATTTGTCCAACTCACCCAAATCTTCCCGTTTCGTAAGTCAACTAAGAGATCGAAGTGTGACTAAATATTCGTTTATAGAAAATTGATGATTAGAGACTGACCACCTTATTCATAAACGTTTGTTAACTTAACAAGCCGTTAATAATTGTTTGTCCTTTTCGATCTTAACAATGTGTCCATAAGAGGAAAAGGGACAAACAAATTAGCGGCTTGTTAAGTTGACAAGCAAGAAAATAATGTTTGTGGTTATGAGTAACTTAAAATTACCATTAAATTTCGGTTTATAAGAATAAGAATATGATAATATTTATTGCCACAAAGTAAAATAACAACACCACAATGCCTTTAATCACACCCGCACGCAGAAAACATTATACTAAAGTTGGGTTTGGGGGAGGCCTATGTTCAGCAGTGGACGTCTTTCGGCTGATATGATGATGATGATGATGATGAAGTTTACTGAAACTATAGTCAGTAACTATATAGACAAGCGTGAGAAAAATATACATTACCTATTTTAGAAAATAATGTATATGCTAAAAAATGTTAGTCTATTCTTTTTTGTTCTCATTTGCTATTCGACCTATGGTCTTTGATTTTATTCTATACATTTTTGTCGAGAAAAACATAACAAATAAAAAATATACTAAAAAAGAGATGGACTGTTACCGAAAATGCTCAAAGAAGATGGCGACGAATAACGAATGAGCCAAAATAAGAAAATGGCAAAAGCACAAAGTTTACTAAATATGAAATAGGCTTCACACGAAAACGGAAAATCAAGAACGGGTGAAGAAAGCAGAAAGGGACAAATTTAAGAACTTGACAAAAAACGACTGTGTCGAGCCAAGGGTATACTGCTAGTTTTATGCAAAAAATGTTTATTCATCCACATACGTCAGTGTGGTAAGAACGCGTAGTACTTGTGTGCGCGAGTGTGGGGTTTTCGTGTGAAGAAATCACGAATCGCACGCAGCCCGCATGACGCATGCGCTAAACTACAGTGCACGTTTTAGCTAGGCGTCCACAAACCCGAATCGCACGCATCGGACGCATCGCATTTAGTATTCTTTGTATAGAAAGTCATACAAGTGCGTCCACTATTCCGCACCGTACGTATCGTAACATCTGTGGAAGAGATGCGATGCGATGCGTACGATACGAATATGTGGACGCCTGGCTTTTAACGGATTGGGGAAGACAGATGAAAGTTAGACCAGTAGCCATACCATGAGTTGGAAAGTAAAGGATATTTAGGTTTTACTCGCTACGTAATGTAAAATATTGTCGCCTGGTACGCACATCACAAGCCTTAATTCAAATTAACTATCTTAATTGGGCTTACCATGGGACTGGGTCGATTTGTGTGAAGATGTCCAAAATATTTATTATTATATTTGTTTATTTATTCGTACTGACATATTGAAGCGAACGCGATGGCCTGTTTTACGTATCGAGTAAAACCGTTACAAATACGGTCATGGTACGGGTACAGGGCTACTGCGAATCATTATTGACATGTTGCATTTTAAATTTGTATTAATCGAACTATTTCGCTCTTTAACCTTAATTTGATAAAGCGTTAGTAAACTTAATATGATTTAATTTCCTCACTTTTTAAGTTACAGATAGGTAGGAAAAAAATCTAGTTATACATAGATCGAGAATCAATCGGTTCCATTTAACAAACCTGTTTTTCAGTGTAGTATGTTAAATAATTTATTTGCATCTTTTTGTTACATATTATTCACTCATTAATTTATTGTTATGTAAATCGTGTAACCACGAAGCGGTCTGTATGCTTGTTCGTCACATATACTACACAAAAATACCAAATGTAGGAATATTAATCGACGCACGTATATCGATCGAATGAATCATAATAATTGTCGTGAATTTCCAAATCCTAGTAAAAAAGAGATCAGCCTCTGTAGCCCCGTTGATAGTGACCATGCTTACAAAGCTGGAGGTTCGGGATTAGAATCCCGATGAGGGCATTTTTTAGTGTTTTTCACAAATATTTTCCTTGGTCATGGTCATGGTATAACTAACGTGAGACACAATCGTGTTTATATAGTTAGAGAAACGGGTTTGTTACGTAATTTGATAATGATGAGGATCCTCTTAATGGATCGAAACATGTCGAGCTATTATCGAATTAAATTACGTGAATAACCCGTTCCCCTAAATATTTTTGGACATTGATGTTTTTTTATAAATATATACATAAATAAGTATCACATTTTGGGAAATGTGATGGATCTTGTTCAGCATAATTAAAATAAAAATTAATATCACATCACATCTTACACAAATCGACCCAGTCCCACGGTAAGCTCAATTAAGGCCTGTGATGTGGGTACCAAGCGACAATATATATAATAGATAGATACATAGTGATACTAATTATTTGTGATAAAAAAATGTACAAATAATGCCCTTGCCGGGATTCGAACCCGGAACCTCTAGCTTCGTAGGCAGGGTCACTACCGACTACGACTGGGCTTACGGAGGCTTGCAACTGTAATACCGTAAACTGGGGTTACTTTGAACTTTGGGGTTACATTGATAAAAACTTATTTTATTTTTTTATCGCGAATATCTTCTGTTACCAAACGCACCTGTATATTTTTTTTTTAAGTCTGGTAAGACCGATAGTTATCCTTATTAATTGTTTAGACACTTTAAATGAGTACGGTCGTTAGAATAGCGTATCATGTGTTTATATTTACGTATACTTTTTGCTATTTTTGTGTATAAAATAACTTCTAAACTAACAATAAGGTTAGTGGAGTAAACGGTTCTTAATCACAATTAACTTGTCACAAGTGTGTTTAGGTATACAAATATAACGTTTTATGTACTTATAACAATTGTTTTTATTCAATTGGGTGTCTTTGATCACCTACATGGGGTCACATTGATCAGAATCTTACGTATAGTTGGTTATGGTATGTCTATCCATTTGACTGTTTATTTTATAAGAAGATTATTCTCTCTTCAATGGTTGATTTTTGTTTTTAATAAAGTTGAATACTGAAGATTTTTTTATAATATATCGGGGTTACTTTGATCACAAATATTTGATCAAAATAACCCCAAAACGACGTAAATTGTTGTAACTTTTGATACTGCGAACGAATTTATTTGTTTTCTTAGGAGAAATTACTCCTGTAAGGATTTACATTCAATTACCCTAAAAAAAACATAAGGTATCAAAGTAACCCCAATGTCAGTTTAACTTTGATCACAACGTTTTATTTTTCTATCACCATTCATTTTTAAAGTATCGTTTCAATTTTTTTTACCGAGAAAGATAACAAAAAGTTGATGTTACTATTTTATTTTTGGATTTTTTTACGCCTAATTTTAGAAGATATTGAAGTTTAAACTTGATCAATGTAACCCCAGTTTACGGTATAATTATGTATAAGTTAGTTAGTATGGAAAAGACCGTTTAATATTTATTTATTTATATCTAAATCATATCCTTTTATATTGCCAAGGCGATATCTTATTGGAGTTACACAAGAATATTATTTATCGATATATTTTTATAACTAATTTATATCGGTATAATAAAACTATAAAAACAAAAATGTACATATTTCAACCTTGACAACATGCCTAAATTCTAGATAAAACTGTTTTCACAGTCATTAAGTGTCGTAAGAAACTATTATACCGCGTGTAAATCTAATACGGGCGCTAAATTAAACAGGCATGGAATTGGAATTCATCAATTGTAATCATGGATTACGGGGTGTTTTTTAACTTACACTTAATTATGACCCCACATGATTGGCCATGATTGGCCGTGTGGTGAAGGCAATAAGAAAACATTTGTCACCACCCCATCTCCTCCTGCGGGTGTCGTAAGAGTCGACTAAGGGATTGAAGTGTCACTGACCATTATTTGATAAAAGATTGATGATGGGCAGCAGCGTCAGCATAGGGGACACATTACTGCGATCTCCAATCCGCTTGCCCAGTGTGGCGATTATGGGTAATTACCTCCTAATGCGTCCATACGCTTAGTTAATAGGAGAGGCCTACGTCCAGCAGTGGACTATGATAGGCTGATGATGTATGACCCCACAGATTTTTATTATTTATAATTTCTTGTTATTCAGGCAGACAGTTGAGACAACTGATGATGCCTGTATCCAATCACTCTTGGTCCGACATTGTTTTAAGATATTATATTTTTGGACATGTGCTTATTCAATCTGTTTTTGAATTGGTTGATGCTGAGAGCCGAAACTACATCCTCCGGGAGTTAGTTGTTTTTTTAAGATTTTCGGAGCAGCAATGTAGCTACGCACATTTGTTATTGTTGATATGGCAGTTATGTCATCTGCTTTTGAAATTAGCGTCAACGAGCGTTAACTTGAGTGTGTTGCTCTACATTGCGCGCCGAATTATTTTGTATTGATAATTTTGTTGCTCCAATTTTAAGTAAATGTTATCTAAATGTAAAGTTCGGTAAATATTATTTGATCGACTCTTGTCTTACTTACAATAGAAAAGTGCTCGACTGCTGATTGTCTAGTAAGTGTTAACGCAAAACAAAAGGTCGTAATTAAGATAACAGTCGGTCAAATAATATTCCCCGAACTATACTTGTATATGTCCTAAACTAACACCCGTTAAGAGCTTCGCCCGTATTAGACTTACACCCTGTATAGTTACTGCAATAAGTTTATTATAGGTACAAATATCTAAAATCTACTTTATGCCTTGAAACATAAAGATCAAAACATAGATTATGCGTTGTGAATGCAATTTGCGAAATAGACACAAATTATACTTTTTCTTGTTTGTGGTGTGCACAGTTTTAAGTGACCACTGCCACAGATTATGTTAGACGTTCCTAAGCAAAAAACGCTTTTTTTAAGGCGCTGGTCTCACCGCGAGCTACTTAGCTATGAACTATCGGCTATAAACACGAACAAAAGATACGCACTCCGGTGTAAATAAAAGACAAACGGGAGTGCGTATCTTTTGTTCGTGTTTATAGCCGATAGTTCATAGCCGGTTTGTTTGGTTTGGTGTTTAAAAAAAGGTAAACAATCTTGCAGTATCATTTTATTGAAAACTACGAGTAGAAAATAAGGTTTAGCAAATATACATAATATAACAAGTAAATACAGTGATTTACATTGTTTTTGAATCATTAAGTACCTAGTTTGGATTTTTGTATGCATTATTCAATAAAAATATACTGCAAGATTGTTTTCCCTTTTTTTAAACACCAAACCAAACAGAGTATAATAAACCTTATCTAAAAATTCTTAACTAAAAGTTGTTAAAACGCAATATTTTTAGTCAAATTGTCACGAAACACTTGCAAAATACAAATCGAAGGTATACATTGTCATACATTAAGGACCTCAGTTTTGTATGGCGTAAATATCCGCGATATATTATAGTCATGATAACTATTAAATCTATATCTTTAATTTACCTGCCGTACTGAACTGTTGAAGAAGTTATAGATATTAACGTTAAAATTATGCATTTCTATAAACAATAAGTATAAACGAAACTTTATTACATAGTAACAAAGACTGATTTATTTAATGCTTTATTCAATAACATTATTTTCCTGTCAACTGCTAAAAATACACATGACATTTAATATGGCAAGTTGCTAGTTTACTTTTTCAAAATGGCTACCCAGCTTGAGATTATTTAAAGTTAATAGTTGTAAATAAAGAAATAACACATAACAGTAAATTATTCGTGGTCATAAAAAATATTAAACTACGTACTTAAATCATTGCAAAACAGCAAGGCCACAGAAATTATAACGGCAATATACGTTTATCTTTTAGAATAATCATTTTCACGCAAAATAATGTTTGTTTCTTGTTTTGTGCTTTTTTGATTCCTTTTTAAAACAGCCAAGTCCACTGTAGACTTTTGCACTGGGAGTTCGAAGAATAAAAAAAGTTAGTGAGAAAAAAAAAATCCAGTACCATATCTGTGACGCTAAAATTTACGGCAGCGGGTTTACGATAACTGTTTTTGTTCAGGTGTAGCTCTCATATACTTTTGTTATTCGATTTTTAAACTGATCACTGCCAGTTACAAATGTCAAACTAAAACGAGTAAAAACTTCAATCTTCAGTTTCATTTTTTAATGTTACTAGGAAATGTCAGAAGATTTAAGTTGTTTCTGGTACTTTATTCACGGTAGCCCCGTAGGTTTACCACAAACTTTCGAAATAATAAGTACCTACTTATATCCTCAAATCCCTTACAAAAAAAGTACCTATGTGATCTATCTCCAGGCCTAGAGTCTGATCAGCATAACTTTGCACAAGAAACATGCAGTAAAAAAAAACTTAAAAAACATGACCTGGCTACAAATTTTCTACCAAATTTAATGACAGGTTAACTGATAGGCAAAATTGTTGCCATGTAAAGAATATATAGTATAATATAAAGAATATATATATAATATAAAGAATATAAAGAATAATAGTCAATCCAAGAATGGCTTCATTAGAATGAGAGAGAGAGAAATTCTAAAAATTTGCTGATTTCGAGTTTAGCGGTAAGACCGCAGTTCTTACCTTATGCTAAAGGCCCGAGATTTTAATCAGCGATCAATTCGATTGCAATTATTATTTAAAAAAATATATAAATAAATGTCACTTATGCATTCTGTGCGAAAAAAAAGACGTCTGGCACCTGGCAGTAGAGCACACCCATACATCAGGAGCCTTCAGTTTCCGAACAAACTATACGCGTAAACTGTATACGCGTTACAAAAACTAATAATATATGCTAAATTGTTACAAATAGGTAATATTCTTAAATTATCAGTACGTGATTGGCATGTCAGTATGTCGCCGCGAGATACATTTTCCATCTTTTACTAACTATATGAAAAAAAGAGGGATGGATAGTCTATCTCGCCGCGACATATTGTCGCACTAATCCTGTGCTAACCCTTCAGGTGCATAATATATGTATTATGCAGTGTCTAAAATAAAATACCTTATGGAAAAATTTAGCAGTTTTTTCATAGTGATCATTTTGTTCTAAGCTTTATTTTGAAACCATAGTTCAATGCACTAGAAATATGCAGCCAATTTGGTAAAATGGGAGGAGACTGGGGCCGGATGGACCACTTATAATAATTTTAGGGTACTTTGAGGAAAATACGGCGTAATAATCATCAAAACTGGTAAAAAACATAGTTAATAGATTTTTGAGTTAGAGTGTTTGAACTAAACTTAGATGGCCATTTTGACAAATTTCGTTATACGAGTAGTACTAAACTGGAAAAATGGATACGTAGTAACTTTTTTTACAAAAAAACGAAGTAAGTTCATGTGCCGTGTGAAGACGACAGTAAGATTTTATTTGTTACCACCCAACTCTTCCCGTAGACGCATTTGGAGGTAAAAGCCCATAAAGCGGTAAGGTGGGCAAACGGATTGGCGATCGCAGTAGTATGTTCACTAATTTATAATGCTGCTGCCCATATCAAACTGCAATAAATAAATAACCAGTGACAGTTCAATCCCGTAGTCGACTCTTACGACACTCACGGGCGTAGCTGGGGTGGTAAAAACAAATACAAATATTTTATTTCTGAAAAGGTTAATAAGACACATTTATCAGCATGGGTACGCATTTTGTCTAATAAAATTGGCCGTTTAGTGTGAAACGTGTAAGCATGCGTACGCGTGCAGAATGCTGGACGCAGTCCCATACTAAACCGACATTTTCTATAGACAAAATGCGTACGCATGCTGATAAATGTATCTTCACCCTAATGCTGACCCCCACACTAGGCGGTGCCTATCTCATGGGGGAGGTAACAATTCACAAGCAAGAAGATGCTTATTGTATGGCTAGCAGCAGGAATACATGCTTGAAGTTTGAATTTAGAATACCCTTCGGGTCCGAGAAAGAGACGTCGGGCTTACAATCACTGGTGACACAAGATAAAGCAAGACAGCAGTATTACCTTCGTATATTCCGAAGGCTTTTCTAAGATCAAACGGAGTATAAAGTGTACTTGCTGCCACCATCATGCGGTAATTTTACAGGGCATTGGTTGATTGCAAGCAACAAGACAATGTTACTTGAAAATCGTCTATTTTACAATTGGAATTATACCAAACCAATTATAAAAGCTGCGTCAACACTATTATTATGATGCGTCATGTCTTTGGCAAACAATCTTGAGACAATGGTATTAGAATCATCGGTAAAAAAAAACAACTAGTTTAAACTACACGCCTTGCTTAGATTCCAAAAACGTACTAGTTATTTTTTTTTATACATACGGGGTGGCAATGAGTATGCCGACAGACTTAACCCATGCATGTTTGACGTCAAAAGAAGTAAAAACGATTACACGCCTTATGTCATCTTCGGACAAAAACATGTATTTATGCGTGGTTTTGAAAAACAACCGGTACTTATACATATACACAAAAATTTTGAATTCGCTGATATAACTAATTAACGGCTTCTGTAATTTAGTTGGCAGTGACCTTGTCTACAAACTGGCGGTCCAGGGTTCAAATCCTAGTACCTACGGTAAACATGTCCCCGGATATTTATTATTATCTAAATCCGGAGAAACACAGGCGTTAATTAAAACAAAGAAGACATTTTTGACAGCCTCCGTAGCCTAGTTGGTAGTGACCCTGCCTACGAAGCTGGAGGTTCCGGGTTCGAATCCTGGCGAGGGCATTATTTGTTTATTTATTTATCACAAATATTTGTTCCTTGGTCATGGCTGTCTATGTATATAAGTATCTATATGTATCTATCTATTATATATATCGTCGCCTGGTACCTGCATCACAAGCCTTAATTGAGCTTACCGTGGGATTAGGTCGATTTGTGTAAGATGTCCCAAGATATTTATTATTTTTTTTTTTCTCCATTATAGATTGAAGCATAGCGTTGGGCACAACGTTGTTTAACATATAAAATCATCATCATCATGATCAGCATATGATAGTCCACTGCTGGACGTAGATCTCTCCTATTCACTATGCGTATAAACGAATTAGGAGGTAAAATACCTATAATCGCCATGCTGGGCAAGCGGATTGGCGATCGCAGTTATGTATCCACTATGATGATTGATGACGCTGCTGCCCATCATCAATTTTTTATCAAATAATGGTCAGTGACACTTCAATCCCTTAGTCGACTCTTACGACACCCACAGGAGTTGGGGTGTTGGCAAATGTATTCTTATTGCCGTCACCATACGGCAGAGTACATATAAAATGATTCACTAATATTCCAAAAAAACACGACAGCTTAAATCAGAGTCACTGTATCAAATCCCCCAGTCTCCTCAGCGATTAAGGCCAGGCGCGAAATTCAAAAGCGACGGTCAGTGCCCTTGACTCTCAAAATGACCGCCGCCTTAAAACACTCCAACTGGGTTAACTCTTTCTAACCACGCGATATGTTGATTGTTTTACTATAGGTACAAGGGCATTAATATATATACACTTCTCCATACTGATCCCTTACAAATGTGTCTATATACTAATGCACTCGACTGTACTCTGTTGTTTGGTTTGGTGTTAAAAAAAAGGTAAACAATCTTGCAGTATCTTTTTATTGAAAAATGCATATAAAAATCCAAACTAGGTACTTAGTGAATCAAAAACAATGTAAATCACTGTGTTTCCTTGTTATATTATGTATATTTACTAAAACTTATTTTCTACTCGTAGTTTTCAATAAAAAGCTACTGCAAGATTGTTTACCTTTTTATAAACACCAGGTGGATTTTACGATCAGGTGGAGTGGAGCCACTTTGTTGTGCCAACATAAAAAAAAAAAACACCAAATCAAACAGAGCATAGCTTTTACTTAACTTGCAATGTACCTATACACTGTGTTTTTTTTAATTTCGTTAAATTTAACAGGTTGCTTGGTACGTTAATTGGAGCTACCCGGTATATTGCTTTTAGTGTGAGAGAACCTTAAGAATAAGATCTCAGGTGACTGACGGCACATGTCAAAATAAGTTTCATTAGGATTAGGATATAATAAAGGTTGCAATACACTTGTTCAGTCATTAAACTTATTTTTTTAATAACTCAAAAACAGTAAGAGTTAAGACACTAGTTTCTTAGATAAATTGATTATTTATGACATATGTAAGCTTCCCTTTAATTTAACGGAAATCAATAAACACACGGTGTTTAAATAATCGACTATGAGATTTGAAGTGTCAGTGACCATGTAATATATTGATTATTGATAATGGGCAGCAGCATCGTCATAGTGGAGTCATCATCAATCAGGAAGGAAATCAGTTGAAGTCAGTTTTTTTTAAATTTGGTGATTATTAAGCTTTACGTTTGGAATAATGACTTTGTAAATGACCAAACATCGGATTCCGTGGGGCGAATTTTCTTGATAGCTAGGGACTTCCTATACCGATAAACTCATTTATCGAGACTAGTTATACATATACTAGTGTCTGCCCCCAACATTGTATGTATTTTTGGTAACCATGTATTGGTCTGAAGACAAAGTATGAAAGTCACACTTAGCATCTTTAATCATTTTATATTCATGAGTGAAAATAAATAATGCGCTTTCAAAAAATAAAAGACTTGCTTAAAAAGCAAACTGAAGTAATTTAACGCGGGTTTAAGCTTCAACATTAAAATATGGGACAGTTATGAAAAAAGTAATTGTGACGAATAAAATTTTAAAAACGTTTCCAATAAGAATGAGAAATTTTAATTGTTGTTTTATTGCATTGTGCTCTTTGAATAAATAAAATACTTTATAAGCAAACCTATGTGTGATCACTAGTATTTAAAACTAATATCGATAAATTAATTTATCGATAAGTATAGGAAGTCCCTGGCTGTCAAGACGATTTGCCCCACGGAATCCGATGTTTGATTATAAATGACTGACCTGTACACAAACGGCCCGACCTCCACCAGCTTGGGTTTCTCTCCATGCTCGAGGAAGCTGCCAGG
This sequence comes from Thaumatotibia leucotreta, assembly GCA_025490895.1. NCBI lineage: Eukaryota > Metazoa > Arthropoda > Insecta > Lepidoptera > Tortricidae > Thaumatotibia > Thaumatotibia leucotreta. Next base: position 5,434 of record JALPQI010007165.1, on the reverse strand, counting down.
ATTGGTGACGTTGAAGATGTAGACCTTCGTCAGCCGCACCACTCCTGGCTTCTGCCAGTAACTGTAGCTTAACGAGCCGTTCCATAGCTTCAATTCCTGAGAACAAATGTAAATTTAGAAGGAAAGAAAAAGAAAGAAATAACTTTATTCGCAACATACACAAAAAACCACAATATATAAGGTCCTAAATTATTAGATGCAGATATTTTTACAGCTGATAGAACTCGGTCTCTGGAGTATATTAAACCGTGAAACATTATAGCTTTTACCAAGTTTTTTTGGAGAAAACGGAAAAACAAATTTGCTACGTAAAGACACCCTGTTTATGTGATTATTAAATGAAAACTCTTTGAACAGATTCTCGTAGGGTAAAATCACCAATAGATGAACAGTTAAGCAACTTTCCCAAATTTAAATAATTTTTTCTATATGATGTAACTCATATTCATACATTTTTATTTTTTTATATGATTCCGCATTTTATTGAGTTTATAATAAGTTATTTTCGTGCCTCGTATTAAACTTCAGTAATTTTATAAAAATGATTATATTAAAAAAGTACCCAAATTTCCCAGTAGATGAACAAAGTGCCCTATCACTGAACAATTTGACCCCAATAGATGAACCAGCATAATTGCAATATAGCGAGACCAATATATGAACGCCAAGACTCCAATAGATGAATAGAGCATAGTAAAAATGTTGGTTTCTTAGATAAATTAATTGTATTTAACCTAAAGAACCTTCTTTTAATGAAATATAAACACGATGCACATTGTGTAACAATCTGATCTCTATTTAAGAACCAAAGTTTAACTTTTCCCAAATTCAATCGTTCAATAAAATCAGTTGGTTCATGTTTTGGACACCGCATCAACGAAATGATTGAACTAAATTGATTCGAATTCATTTATTGGCATCCAACCCAAAAGATGAACCAGGAAATTTTCCTAGTTCACGTTTTGGACAGCAATTCTTGAGTTGAACAATCCCGTTTCCATACAAAAGTAAATTACTTTAAAACGTGTTACATGAAAAAAGAGTCGTTCATCTTTTGGTCTAAAAATCAACTACAAAACTGATTGTAATTTTATATATAAATATTACATCTAGCTATTTTATTATAATTTACACAAGCATTTGAAAATTCGAGCCTTTGCCCAAAAGTTGACCGTCGTTCATCTTTTGGCCCGAACACACAATATTGGAACCATAACTTGACCAGCAAATATCTCATAAAATAAATAAAAAATAAGTATTATTTATAATATACACAATAGAGATATTAGTCTAAAATCTATACTAAAGTGAATCAAGGAAATAAAAGACATATTCGATTTTTTACGTAATTAAAAGCTTAAATTTTTTAGGGCTTTTCTTAATAAGGATCCCATATAAAACGCAATTTTGGCGCGAAGCTCAAACTCGACGACCGCTCACTGCCTCGTGCGTGGCTTAATTGTCTGGGAATTCGCATGCGACACTCGATATAGTGCTGCCGTGTGTGAAAAAAATACTCCCAGGCGTGTAAAATTATTCCTGATTTAATTATTTACATTTTTAGGCCTATCAGTCAACTTCTGGGTGGCAGTCATCTATTGGTGCTTTTACTTCTTTTACGTACTAACTGGAACTGGCCACTTCACTTCGATAAATTAAATACTTGATTGACAATGTCATGTTATTTTCCGTTGGATTGTGTCGTTTGATGACATGACGGACAGTGTTATTGTGACATGTGATAATGCACATGATGATTTTTTTTTAGACGAAATATATTTTTTTTTTGTTAGGAAAATGAATTAAAAAAAGTTACATGAAAAGATTTCTTAATTTATATTTAAAGTTAATTATTTTAATGTAAAGTATCATGTATTAAAATATCTGCAACTAATAAATTAGGACCTTATATATCAACGAAAAATAATTTTACAAATAAAAGCGTGTATGCTACGAAATGGCCTCATCTCAGCATGTTGCTAGCGAGTGCCAACGCTGGCTGGTTTTTGGTTATTTATTATTTTCGATGCCATGTTATTAATTATTATGACTGTGGTGACGGCAGTAAGAATACATTTGTCAGCACCCCAACTCTTCACGCGGGTGTCGTAAGAGTCGACTAAGGGATTGAAGTGTCGTTAACCATCCATTAAATTGGTTGATGGTGGGCAGCAGCGTCATCATAGTGGACACATTACTGCGATCGCCAATCTGCTTGCCACCGTCTAGATTATCGGCATTTATTTATTTATTCACAAGAACGGTTAAACACCAGTTACACTTGGAAAAACATTACAAATAGGACATTAATGACATTATGCTACACATATAAGGTAAAATCAGTTAGTATTATAGTAAAACATATATAACAAGTGAATAAAAATTAACAAGTAACATCATTCGATCGCAGTAATGTGTCCACTATGATGACGCTGCTGCCCATCATCAATCTTGTAAAATTGTCAGTGACACTTCAATCCCTTAGTCGACTCTTACGACACCCGCAGAAGGAGTTGGCTTGCCCAGCGTGGCGATATGGCTTATTTCCAGTTGTAACTTTTTTTGGGAAATTGAGAAAAACATAAATCCACGGTTTTCATTTCGATATTCTTTCTGTGTTTTTGATATAGTCCTTAAGTGAGTTGATATAAATGTTATGCCACTAAATATATTGCTTTATTAACTTAATTATTAAGTTAATATATCATACATTTTCAGAATTAAGCCCTTTTGATGCGAAACTCTTAGAATTAAGCCGTTATGTTGTGGACTTGTGAGATTATCTAATAACACAAGCTGTTTTTCAAGGAAATTTTACAAATCCTTCATTTCTACAAAAAGTACTTAATAATAAGTTATTACAATAAAATATACACTTCTAAAAGCTCGTATCATTTTCTTAGTATAAGGGAGAAATAGGCCCTTTTGATACGGACTTTGATATTTTAACATTTTGGAGAACAAGAAGAGGCTTATTAGAACTTGAAATTCGACATGTATTTCTCTACTTTTAACAAAACTACATTCATAGTTTAAAAAAAGTTGCAAGTGGAAATAAGCCCTTTTGAAAAGAGTTCAAGTACGTACCTAGTATCTAAGTAGTAAGAAATTTCTTATACTCGTAATCTGATAATACGTTACTTAGACATACTTAGCCCCGGAGAGGCCGATTGGCATCTAGGTTACCTATGCTCTCTGGAATGTACATGAAAATGATTAAACATCAGTGATAATAGTACACTCACCCTAAATATAATGTAATCCAGCCACGGCACGAACGATAGGATAATTCCAAGGACGACTGTACATATGCTGAATAAGATTACTGCGAGGCGACCTGTAACAAAATAATATTTACAATTAAACAAAGTGTTGATCGGAAAGAAAGTAAGAAGAATTAGTATATATATACCGTGTGTAAATCTAATACGGGCGATAATTCAAACCAGGCATGGGATTCATTAGTGTAATCATTCACGGTTTTTTTAAATGTAGGTATATTTATTTTCAAAACTACAATTTATGTACATAGATTAAATCTAACTAATCTACTTAACCTAACCTATATCTAAGATTGGCCCTTGTGGATTACAAGATTTTTTTAAGTTACACTTAATTATGACACCACAGAATTTTTTCAAGGTTTTCGGAGCAGCAATGTAGGTACGAGACATAATTATTAATATTAATATGGCGGTTATGTCATCTGATTTCGAAATAAGCTGTCAACGAGCGTTAATCTTGAGTGCGTTGCTCTACACTGCGCCTCGAATTATTTCGTACGGATAATTTTATTGCTCTAATTTTAAGTAAAAGTTATCTAAATGTACTTATTATATCCTCAACTACCCCCGTTAAAAGCTTCGCCCGTATTAGATTTACGCCCTGTATACAGTAGGTATGTAAAATTAAAGCAACGTGGTGACGGCAGTAGGAATATTTTTTTGCTACCATCCCAACTATTCCCGTGGGCATCGTAGTCGACTACGGGATTGAAGTGTTTTCGTTTGTTGAATACTGATGATTAGTTGACTCTTACGACACCCGCGGGAAGAGTTTGGGGTGGTGACAAGTGTATTATTTTTGTCACCACACGGCCGTCAGGTACCGTAAACTGGGGTTACTTTGAACTTTGGGGTTACATTGATAAAAACTTCTTTTATTTTTTAATCGCGAATATCTTCCGTTACCAAACGCATCTGTATATATTTTTTTATAAGTCTGGCAAGAACGATAGTTATCCTTATTAATTGTTTAGACACTTTAAATGAGTATGGTCGTTAGAATAGCATATCACGTGTTTATATTTACGTATACTTTTTGCTATTTTTCGTGTATAAAATAACTTCTAAACTAACAATAAGGTTAGTGGAGTAAACGGTTCTTAATCACAATTAACTTGTCACAAGTGTGTTTAGGTATACAAATATAACGTTTTGGGGTCTTCAATTCAAACTATGTACTTATAACAATTGTTTTTATTCGATGGGGTGTCTTTGATCACCTACATGGGGTCACATTGATCAGAATCTTATGTATAGTTGGTTATGGTATGTCTATCCATTTGACTGTTTATTTTATAAGAAGATTGTTCTCTCTTCAATGGTTGAATTTTATTTTTAATAAAGTTGAATACTGAAGTTATAAGATAATATATCGGGGTTACTTTGATCACAAATATTTGATCAAAATAACCCCAAAATGACGTAAATTGTTGTAACTTTTGATACTGCGAACGGATTTATTTATTTTCTTAGGAGAAATTACTCCTGTAAGGGTTTACATTCAAGTACCCTAAAAAAAACATAAGGTATGAAAGTAACCCCAATGTCAGTTTAATTTTGATCACAACGTTTTATTTTTCTATCTTCATACATTTTTAAAGTATCGTTTCAAATTTTTTTACCGAGAAAGATAACAAAAAGTTGATGTTACTATTTAATTTTTGGATTTTTTTACGCCTAATTTTAGAAGATATTGAAGTTTACTTTAAAATTGATCAATGTAACCCCAGTTTACGGTATATGACATCTAATATGTAGAAAAAGTAAATTCAGGCCATATTATTCCAAGCCTAGCCTAGATACCTAGCAGGAAAACTCCGCTCATTGTCTACCATAATGGCAGCAATTATATACTTGGCATCTAACCTAGACCCAGAACTATATTCACTAGAATTTACCTTAGAACCAATTATGTCCAAGATTATGCGATTAACTATAACTATGTTATGAATTTTATGAATTTGCGGATATGGTTAGCCAGTGACTCGTTTATTCTGTGTACGTACAATTTTACAACGTATTAAAATATTATCACGTAATTGCGTACAAATTGTACTGGCAATCAAGAGGATGCGGGTTGGAATCCTGCGACATACTTAACTTACCATAGAGGAAATAACTGAGCCTAGTCTCAGTTCTTTTCTTCGCTC